>PVJO010011608.1:0-59027 GCA_004026905.1 Hystrix cristata | reverse complement strand
TATGAGCCAAGCAGGAGTCAATAAAAGTAAAAATCAAAACAACAAAAACAAGAAAGAATATGTAGACAAGAGAATGTATTGGACAGGTATCAGGATGAATAAGAGAAAGAGAAAATAAGGAGAAACAAAACCAATATATACATATATTATGCATACATACACATACAGTGGGATTTCTCTGATGGCCACCACTCTGTGAAGGGCACAGGCCAAAACCTGATTCTGTGCTCATTAGCCCTACTTTGACTGCAGTGGTCAGTGCTAGGTACTATGTTGATCCTGTCCTCCCAGCATGAAGTCTGGGGGCAGTTGTCAGACTGCAGTAATCTGGGAGATACTTGGTAGTCCACCCACTTCTCCCTATAGTTTATGTCTCTAAGATTTTCCTTAGTGGTGTGGGTATTATTGGCTTTACCAGGTAGTGATGGCTTATATCAGAAGAGAAATGGGAAAAGGAAAAGGAAAAAAAAAAAACCAAAAAACCAAAAAAACAAAACAAAAAAAAACCCATGGAGGGACAGAGGTAACAATGCTTTCAGTGCAAGGTGTTTCCCCACCCTATTTGACGTTCAACCTGCCGGTGCGCGGGCCAAGCCAGCGCAAATCCCTACCGGAAGCGGCCTGACCTGCAAGCTCAAGCCTCGCTCCAAAGATGGAGACCGGAGCTCAATAAAATTATTTGCTCTTTCTTTTTCAAGCAAGTTTTTATTAAATATTAAATAGAAAATGATATTATGAATATATCATATACATGCCATATAGGATAACATTTCAATAAACATCTATATACTTGTAGTCAATATTAAAAAATGCAACTTTCAGGCCCTCCCAAGTTTATCACCTTCTCCCTCCACTGAAGTTACTTATTCTGAACTTTTTATTATTTCCTAGCTTTTCTTTATAGTCTTATGGCATTCTGAAACAATATGTTATCATTTTTACATACTCCTTAATGTAATAGTGACAGGATACTACTGTATATACTCATTTTATTTATACTCATTTTTAAAAAGAGTTAATAGCTTACTTACCCTCCAGAGACTGTTCATGTGTAGATGTTATGCACTCAAAATCCAGAGCAAGCCTCCTTCAGATCTCTGAGAACATGAATATTTGTTGTCCTCTCTATTGCTTCTACTTTAAGACATTCCTTCTTAAGCCTTGTGTTAATAAAAGAAAGGATCGCTCCATAGGGGCATGGACAGTGAAAACATCTACTTGGAAGACATTTCACCTTTCACTCACAGGCACATGGTCTTGTCCTGAGATTTCAGTTACATAAACGTGTAGACCACAGCAAAGAAGCACTGAAATATTTCTCTAAATTTTGAGTTGTTTTCTAAATGGAAGAGAATAGGCAAACTTAATTGGAAATGGGTGTCATTCTTTTTTACAATCATGTCTCACTTTCAGGCAGACTCTGTAGCCTGTATATCCTTCCTGCACTGAGCTACATCTCCAGTCCTTTTTATTTTTATTTGTTTATTTACTTATTTCTACTTTGTTACAGGGTTTCACTAAGTTGCCCAGGCTGGCCTTGAACTTGCAGTCCTCCTGCTTCGGCCTCCTAGAGTGCCAGGATTACAATTTTTTTTTTTTTTTTTTGAGATGAGTGTGTCTCACTTTGTTGTCGAGGCTGGTCTCAAACTCCTGGAATCAAGCAATCTTCCTGCCTCAACCTTCCAAGTAGCTTCAAGAAAGTGCCACCAGCTAAGCTTTTGCTATTTTGGAGGTGAGGTATTAATTACTGATCTTCTCTGCAATCCTCACCCACACCTCATCACCACAGATACACACATTTTCTAAGAAGATAATGATATTCACCTATACATGGCAGTTTAAATCCATACTTGGACAGGGAATCTTGCTCAAAGGGAAACAATCTGCAGGTGTTCCACTCTGCCCCCCACAAAAGATCTCTTACATCATTCTGCTCTACTATTTTTAGCTTCTAACACCTCTGCACTGAGAAGAAAAAAATCTTTGCTATATATTTGCATAGCTCATGGTACTTCTGAAAAAATGTTCTCTAAATGATGAGATGGTCTGCCTCCAAGGCAAAATCAAGTGTTTACTTCTTGCAGTAGAAAATGTCTCTGCTGGATGCTCCAAAATGACAGGGTGTTCAGGTTCTCGATATCCCTTTAAACGGGCAACTGTCGTCATTCATTCCTAGTGGTGTGTTTAGTGGGCATCTAAAACATGATGTGGCTTCATCTCCTCTCTCCTGTATTTCTCCAGCCTCTCTGCACCCCATGTCATTCCCCAAAGATTTGGTTGCTCGAGTGGTAAGAAATGATTCATCCTGTCTTAGTGCCTCTTTGCTTCCTCTCCTCAAGCCAGTAACTATAGTCTTCTGTCTACCCAAAGTCTATCTCACCCACCCTCCCAATTATGTGACCTCATGATTATTGCAGTAGTCCTCTATCTGGTCTCTGCTTCCATTCTTGTATTGGCTAGAGGCCTGAGTGGTATTTTTAAAGTGAAATCCAAATCATGTCATTTTCCTGCTAAAAGCCAAACAGTGGCTTCTTACTACACTTAGAATGACACCCAGACTCCGGTCTACAAAATCCTGCACCAGACAGGAAGAATCCTTGATTCATGGTGACCTATTAGCTGTGGAGAGAGAGGAGGTGACAGGATACTTTGTGAGTAGCCAGCAAATTCAGGTGATTTTCAGCAGCTCTGCTGCTTTAGTTCAAATGCTGGGACAAGGATTCTGGTTAAATCACCTCTGGAGGATAAAGAGAGAACTCAAGGTTAGGCTGAGGAATGAATGAGAGGGGAGTCACCAAAAGACAAAGGAGAATGAAAGAGAAGTGAATGATATTATAAATGTTCAGAAAAGAAATTTCGAAAAGCTAACATATCCTTACTTAGAAGAAAAAAATGAATTAGATTCTGCCAAGGCTGCTGGTTCTCAGGTGGTAGCCATGTGAAGGAACATGGCCAATAGCAGTCCGTTAACATGAGTGTCCAAGTGTGTCAGTTTGCTCCAGAGTCTGGGTCAGTGATGGTAAAGTGGGACTGTAGGGATCATGTGTGGCTTGCGCACACCAGTATGGGATTTACTGAGCAGGCTTACAGAGGCGACCTGTGGAACCATGAATCAGTGGTGAAAGGATGCAGAATGGCTGTCTGCACCCTGGAGAGCTGGAGGGTCCTGTCAGAAGTTGAAGGCCTGGGGCTCACTGCAGAGTCCAGCGCGAGTTTGTACTGGAAGGCTGAAGTGCTTGCACTGGAAGATGGAAGAGTCTGTGCTGGAGGCTGGAAGGAGCTGGAGACCAGCCTCCTAAGGTGGTGGCGAAGCCAGAGCTCCTCTGAAGAAACAGATGGACACACTTCCTTCTTCATCCCCTTTCTGTTCTCTCCAGGCTGCAAGCCTGTTGGTTGGCACCTCCCACGTCTGGGGTGGGTCTGTAACAGCAAGGGGGTAAATGCTTGCTGTCTCCCTGCACGGACTTACTGTTTAGGGCTTGATTTGTGGGGAAGGAGACAAGATACCACTGAAAGATTAATTAAATTATTTAATAACAATAAGGAAAGTAAGAGAAAAGGGGGAAAGTCTAGGAAAATCATACCACCAATACATAGTTTCTATCACTGGCAATCCGCAGCACAGGAGTATGTTCAAGCAGAGATCTTAACCTTTGCTAGAGAAGCAGCAGCCACATGGGACGCGAGAAGAAAACAGCAGTCGTGGAGGCACAACCAGCAGCAGGGCCCACCGAGGCACAGAGACATCCAGCAGCCTCAAGGACGCGAAAGAAGAAATCAGCAGCCATTGTGGGGCGCAACAAAAGGGGGACCAGCAGCCCCCACCGGTGCACAGGGACATCCAGGAGCCTTAAGGATGCAAAAGAAAGATGAAAGAGAGAGAGAGAGAGAGAGAGAGAGACCTGGGTGCTGCGCCCATATTTATCTGTGTTCTGACAAAGGAATGCCCCTCTCTGGGAAATGGGCGTGGGTGACTTTACCTCAAGCATTCACTCTGGGTCTGGCTAGCACCCGGGATGTCGCCAGAGTGCGTATCAAAGTAAATTCTTTGTTAAGAGTAAAACCCTTCCTGCAGGGTTAGCCAGATCTTGGAAGAACAGGCGCACACTGGGAAGGTGAGACCTTTATCAGAACACAAGCATTCGAACCAAGTCTCAATAACCATATAATGAATCTTACAGGGTCTTCCCCGCTCACTTCTAGCCTACATATCAGTTGTCCACAGACACACCCAGAACTGTGCTTCATTAATCCACCAGTCATTTCTTCATCCATTTAAATTGACATCACAATTAACTATCATAACACCTGCAAGGTAAAGAGAATTCCTTTGTTTTTCTCTTTTCTTTTTCTTCAGCACTGAGGATTGAACCTGGAGCCTTCACACTGAGCTACATCCCCAGCCTTGTTTTTATTTTTATTGTAAGAGAGGGTCTTACTAAGTTGCTAGTTACCCAGCCTGGGCTCCAGCTTGTGATCCTCATGCCCCAGCCTCTAAGAGTGGTGAAATCAAAGGCATGAGCGACCACACCCAGCTAGGAGAGAGGTCACTAAAGAGAGAGGTCACTAAGAGGGAGATCGCTAAAGTCTCAAAGATGTTAAGTGGCTCTAGTGACTCTTCCATGGGGTCACCAAGCAGTCCTGGGAGGCAGAAGGTGAAGGGCACTGCAGCCTCATTTGCAAGGGCCAGCTGAACAGACAGGTGCTATCTTGGCTTTGAGGCACCAAAGTCCGTAGAGTGTGGAGATGAAACAGAAAACAAATCCACGCAATTTATGCCTCAATATTTATTGGCTGAGACATTGCCGATAGTGTTTCTGGAAAAAAAGACACCCCCTACTTAGAATCAGAAGGTCGGAATTGGGGCTAGGGTCTGAGAAGAACTATTTGCTTTGCTTGAATTGTCAAGTAGAAACTTTCGCTTCCTGTGGGGGAAAAAAAAAGCATGTGCGCAGTCCACAGTCCACAAGTCTCTGGCTCCCTCCCTCCCTAGAGAGAAGCAGGGATTCTTATTTCCCAGAGGCTGAGGGCGGCAGTCAGGCAGTTCCCGCAAAGGGGCGGGCGGAGGCTGTCCTCTTACATTAGCTCTGACCACTGGGAGAGCAAATGGGCCGCCTGGGACGAAGGCTCAGAAGTGACAGCAGCTGTAAGGAACCCAGAGGCATTTGGACGGCAGGTTTTCCTGCACCCCAGAAGGCCAACCTGAGTCCTTAGGAGACTTCTGAATGCTAGAAGAAAGGGCTGAGGGAGGGGGGGCAGTGATTTATTTTCTTTAAAGTTTGCTTCCTAATAATAGCATTTCATCTAGTTTTAACATAATAATTTAAAATTATAAAACACTATAGTTCAATGTTATAGTTAACATTATAATGTTATAATTTCACCATATTTTTAGTATTATAATTATATTACTATTTATACACTCACACATATGCACAGAAACACAAACATGTAGACATACATTAGCAGACTCATATTTCTATGAGGTCTATTCTTTTACATGATTACTATCTTTAAAGTAGCAATCTAGTTTGAATTTAATAGGTTTTGTTTTCTTACAAGCAGGTTATACACACATATCTATTTATATGTATAATATTTGTGCCATGTTTAAAGAGCATATTATCTAGCGGCATGAGATTATCTGATCAGAACCACATTGGCCCCACTGAGGCGGGTGTCCACCTGTTGGCAGGTTTCCAGCATGCAGGACAGTTCCCCAAGGTGCTCAGAGCCATGTAAGTGTAAGTCAAGCTCCTGTTCTGCCCAGTGCCCTGTCAGGCACTTGCCCATGTCAGTGACCTTCTGATGGCTCAGCTCCTTTGACCATGTGGGCTTCCCTCTGACAACACTTGTTTCCCCTGACCATCGCTCTGTACTGTGTAAGCCATTTCACCTTTCTGGGCCTCATGTTCATCCTCTGTGAAGTGATGAGACCAGATTATTTGACCTTCTAGACCCTTAAAATGTTGACTTCTCAAGCTGCAGGGAGCCCTGCTCATTATCCACTTTGTCCCATAGAAACACTCCTAGCTTAAAAAAGTAACCCGGAGGTCTCCACTTTGGCCACACTTGAGACAATGCTAAACTTGAGACAGTGTAGTCATTGAGTATGCGCTGATTCTTTGCATGCTTTCTAGCCTCTCTGTCGTTGAAGCACAACAAACGAGGAATAAGCAATGTAGTCCTTATTTCCAGAGTGGCTGCCTCCACCTCTAGAAGTTCTGATTCTGCAAGTCGGAGAGGAAGCTTGATAATTTGCATTTCTACTAAGTTCCTGTCGCTGCTACTTGCTGCTACCCATTGAGAACTGCTTATCTGGACTAATAAGAGATAGCTCGTCCCAGACAAGAGGAGTGACAATTTTGGGATATTACGTGGCTCCTTTGTCTGATGCATTTGAGCAAGTAATGAGAAAATGAGTCACATTATGAAAGACCATCAAAATGAAACTAAAAAGGTTGGACTTTATCCTGCAAGGGTGTTGGGAAAAGATAGTGAAGGATTTCAGGTGAGGGTGGGACATGATCTGATGTAATTTACAAAGAACATTTCTGTCTGCTGGGTGGAAGACATCTAAGAATTCCTTCTTAGAAGGAATTGTTAGGAGAGAGTAGCAAAGGAAGCAGATTCTTCAGGTTCCAGGTTTAGTCTCAGGGACTGTCTTGGCGGATGAAGTTTTAAATTCATGCAAAAAATAGCTAGTTATTCCAGGATATCTGAAAATATCTTGGTAAATCTGCTCTTTCCCAGACTGGTTGGAGTTCTCAGGGGAGCCCAAGAAAATCTTTATTTCTCAGAGGATTCTAGGACAGAGTAAAAACCTGCCTCGCCATCTTTCCTGCTTGAACTGTAATTAAACAGTGATGTCTGAGGCTTTATCATGTATCAGTTTCTCCCGGAAGGCAGTATTCAGAAACAGACTATACAAACAGGGTATGGCGGACGTGCCCTGGCTGCCTGGCCACATCCTCCTCCCCCCTCCTAGATAACCTCCATCCAATACTCAATACTGCATACAGTGTTTCTCAACATTTTTGAAAGTTCTCGTTTCTAAAAATTAAATATTTTCATTGAAAATACATCACTCAATAAAGCTTTTTAAATTTAACTCCCGTGTGCTTCCTTCTGCCAAGAAAATTTGGTGGAATCGTGGTTTTTGTGGTTTTTATGTTAGAAAAATAAGTGTATAAAGAATGCTTGTTAAAGCATTCTTGCCCCTCTGCACATTCTGGTGGGAATTCCTAAGGATTGCCAGCTGTGTGTGTGTGTAGTTTGAAACTGTTGATGTATATGTGGTCACATGCACAAGTTTTCTTCAGTAGGGAAAAACTTGGTATCATTTGCCTGCCTAGTGCCATTTTCATTATAATTAATCTGAGCAAGGGTGGGTATGAGTTGAGACCCTAAATTTTAACTTTCCCCTAAGTTATGCAACCTGACTATAAATTAGTTTCAAATATCCTGACCTAAAATTAAAAATTCCACAGTTCAGAATTAGTTCCTAATTATTGAAAGTTTTAGAAATATGGGCAAAATCTTGAAGCTTCTATTTAGTTGTCCTCATAAGGACAAAAATTGAATTGGATTATTCGAAAATGATTTTCCAGATTTTGTTGTCCTGTTTTTGTTTTGCACATTCACCTTTGACGCAGGACTTGCCTATGCAGTTAAATAATTTTCTCCAAAAACCATTAATGAGTGCTTGGTGTACATTTTTCTTGTCCTGTTCTCCATGGGAAATGCTACGTAATGGCATTTGCTAAAATAGGCAAAACAGAGCTTTGAGAAAGATGAAGATAGCTTTTCTTTGTAATATTAGCAAGACATATACATTGATGATCAGATATTTTGTATTTAGGTCCTAAAACTATGTTGGTCCTTGGTCTATGGAAGATTTTCTTCTTGTAGGTTTTCTGCTTAACCAAATATTCAGGCTTTTTAACCTCTGTCAGCTTCAAATTCAACCATGCTCATATTAGTTGTTTAGTGATGTAACTTGAGGGCGATAATAATGGTGGAACCTCCCACCTGAGTTTGCTCAGTCCTAGAATTTTTGTTTATTGTCAAATGAAACCATGCCCAGTAGAAATTTGACTTTGCTTATGGCTTGATGGCAGGTAATGTGCATTGTTTAATAAGTCTTTCTTGTTCAGAACTGATGTGTCTATGGATTAGAAATACAAAATCAAGAAAAAAACACCATACTATGCATGTGATGGATATGCAGAAATCTTTAGTCAGGGTCAAACTACATGATCTTAAAAAGACAGATATCATCCAGGAAGCTTTGACAGGTTAAATTTGCTTCTTGGCTAACTCTATACAATGAGAAACATAAAACCCTTGAATTGTGAAATTGCATATTATATAGTCACGTCTTCCTATATTCATTTTACTTTTATTAGTTTCCACATGAAAACACAAGGCAACTGGTTGCTCTGACTTGGATGTGAGTTGTTCCTCAAGTGTTCACAGGGTGGAATCTTGGTCCGCAGTGTGGTGATGTTGGGAAGTGGTGTGGATCTTGAGGATGTGGGCCCTTGAGGAGAAGGTCCTTTGGTTGTTGTGGGTACTGTCCTTGGAAGTAATCAGCATAGTTCTGATGGAACCTCGAATTAGTTCTCATAAGAGTGAGTTTTTCTAAAGCACATGTCCAGCCCTTGAATCACTCAGTAGCTTCCTGTCTTGAGATGTGACCCATTCTCCCATATGTGGTCCTCCTGACACCATCTGCTATGTGGACCTCACCAGAGCTAAGCTGATGCCAGAGTCATGAGTTTGAACTTCTGGCACCGTGAACCAAATAAACCTCTTTTTTTTTTTTTTTTAATGAAGTTACCCACAGTTATGAAAATTGGACTAGCACACTGATTCTAAGTGTTTCTATGTATACACTCATGTACTGGCCAGTTGTTTTGTGATAGTCATGCATTCAGTTATTTATGTTTCTAAAATGTCAGCAACATAGAATATTAGCGTATGTATATGTTAAGAACATTAGTGTTTTGGGATGTTCTGCTTCCTGGTCTTTCCCAGCAGCACTTCAGTATGGAGGCAAATCAAGGTGCTGTGCTTCATACTAAATCAAGTCTGAGGGTCCTAGAGGTTCCTTCTACTGGATCACCCATTCCATACCCCATTTTGCCCCGAGGCAGACATAAAGTTCAAAGTGTGCAATCAGACTCCTGGTGTGGACTTAGAATCGTGAACAATGTATTGTCAGGGATGCTTTGTGGCTGAAAACAGGAGATAAGCCAGTGTATTGTGTGTCCAAGCAATACATAGAGGCTGCCCCATAACCAGAGATCTGGCTGAAATGGTTTAGTGGTGGGGAGGAGATCAGTAGCTCAGTACTATTATAGAGGGTTCATTTAATTTATGACTTTCCTTTCTACTATCCTCAAATAATTAGCTTTTGGTTCTCTAGTTTGTTATCTCATGATCCCTCACTGTAGATGTTAGAAACATAAAAACAAATTAAAAACATCTAAAGTCAGAACATGAGGGGTGGCCAGCCATGTCGAAGAATAAACTCGCTGAAATCCAACACTTCCCAAAGCATCTTCAGGAGATTTTTCCTGATGTCTCATTTCCCTACACTGGGTTCAGGGAACAGGGAAAGTGGGTGCCCGAAATTTTCAGCCACAATTCTGGGAGCAAAGAAGACTGAAGGAGAGGAATGAACATTGAGTACAAAAAAAAAAAAAAAATAGCCTTCCACAATCAGAATGAAAAAAAGAACAATAAACATTGTTGAAGTTTATTCATTCATTACCTTGGTCACATCAGTGGGAGCCCTGTACTGGTATTGCCATGGAAACAAGGCAGGCACAGAGCTGCCTAGCTCCTGTCTGTTCTAAGCTTTGGATCCTATAAATTCTCAGATTTCAAAAGACTTTTTGCTTACAGTAGTAGTTTGTGCTTTATAACCTAAGGCACCCTCTCTCCTCCCAGGAACATCAAGTGGGAAATCAGATTAAATGAATTCTGACATCAGCTCTGCCATTCTGTTTCGGTGGCCTGAAATTAGCCAACCATGTCACCTCTCTGAACTTCAGTTTTGTCATCTGTAGAGTCAAATTGTTTAGCTGCTTGAATCCCATTGTCACTATCAGTTCTATGATTTTTGTGATATCTGTTGTAGTTCATTACTAGCCCTCTGACTCATGAATATCATGAAATCATTGAATAGACTTCCTTTTTTTTCTACTACACTAAAATCCAGTTTAATAATTGCATGTTAAATAGATTAGAAATTAGATTTAAAATCTAATTTTAAACTTGAGAGGCTAAGTCTGTAAATCTGAGAGTCCTCTGAAGGCCAAATTGTATACCAAAAATATGATTTTAGTATCCTGGAAATAGATTTGGTGACTGAGTAGCATGGTATTGGAAGTTGATATCCCTTGAAGTTTCTTCCCCCTAGACTTGTACCACGCCTTTGTACTGAATCAGCTAATAGCAGTTAAATCCCTACTATATGTTAGGTACAGCACCAGGTACTGCAGGACAATTGGGTATATATCTAATGTGTATCTCATTGGACTAGGTTCAACAACAGGCAACACAGACCCAAAAAAACAAAGTAGGCAGAGAGAATTGTATTGTTCTCATGGAAATCCCAGAAGTAGGCACTCTAGGGTGGTATATGGAGACTCACGCACTTCCCCTATTGCTACTTTGCCATGTGTGAGTCTATTCCTAGGGACACCTAATGGTCAGGATGGCTGCTCCACCTTTATCTATCAGGCATGATTGTATCTTGCAGGGAGAAAGGGATAAAGAAGGAAAAGAGAAAAGGCATGTACTGGTTGTTTATTTAGAGAAGGCTTCTGGAAGCTGCTTCATGTACTCCCGCTCACTGGTTCCAACGTAGTTGCACTCCTACATCTAACTGCAAGGAAAGCTGGGAAATAGGGCTTTTATTAGTTATGTGCTTAGCAAAATATTGTGAGTTTCATTATTTTGGAAGAAGGAGATGGATATTTATGAACAACTAGTATGCTTTGCTCTACTCGTTAACTCACTTTCCTTTCTTAAGATGCACATGTTAATTACTTATAATTAAAATGCAACGCACAATATCAAATGTGTACACATACGTGTAATTTGCAATGAAAAGTGAGTAGTAGGGCAGGTGAACATTGGAAAAGGCTTTTAGGATGAAGTACAGCATGAACTGAGACTTGATATGTAAGATAAATTTAAGCAAGACTCATCACAAAGTTGCAGGGCAGTATCAAAAGTTCATTGCTAAAGGAACATACATTCTAAGTTATGGATGCTAGGAAATGACTATAAGATTTTATTTTATGTAAATTATTGACCTACAAAATTGTAATTCTGTGTACTGCAATGGACAATTCAACAATGAAAATAGCATAAAAAGATGAAAACCACTTATAAATAAATATAACAAAAGAAGAGAAAAAAGTACATGTCCAAAATTGCAAAACGTGGATATGAGAAATTACAGAAAAAACACTATATATTCATGGATTGAAAGACTCAATTAAGATGGTAATTATGCAGTTGATCTATAGATTCAATATAATCCTTAAATCCCCACTCCAGAAATTGACAAGCTGATCCTAAAGTATATTTGGAAATGTAAGAGATCCAGAATATCCAGGCAGTATTTTTGAAAGAAGAAGAAACAGAACTCAAAATACCCAATTCAAAACTTATTTTAAGCTTAGATTAATCAGGCAGTGTGGTATTGGCTTAACAGGAGACATACAAATCAATGAAATAGAATTAAGAAGTTCAAAAATAAGACCTTGTATTTATGATTAATTGATTTTCATCAAAGGTATCATGACATTTCAAAGGAGGTAAGTATGGTCTTTCTTTTTTCAACAAATAGTACTGGGACAATTCAGTATCCACATGTAAAAGCAATGAATTTAGATTCTGCACATCATACATGAAAAGCTGGAATTATAAAACTTTTAAAAGAAAATGTAGAAAAATTTTGTGATCTTGGGTTAGGAAATGAGTTCTTAGATATGACACTGAAAGCACAATCCATAAAAGAAAATATCGGACTTTGTCGAAACTAAGCATGTACTTTTTAAGATATTAAGAAAATGGAAATACAGGTTGCAATTTAAGAGAAAGTATTTGCAAATAATTTATCTGATAAATATATGTATTCAGAATACATAGAGAAGTTTTACAACTTAGTAGAATGATTCATTTTGAAAACAGGAAAAGACCTGAATCAACATTACACTAAATATAATAAATAACTACTAAGCCAGGATTATTTGTCGTTTGGGAATTACAAATTAAAACAACAGTGAGATACCATTTCACACCCACTAGAATGGCTAACATCAGAAGGCAATTAGAATATTGGTGAGTGTGTGGAGAAAATGAAATCCTCATGAATTATCCAAGAGAACTGAAAATGTGTGTGTGCCCAAAAATTTGTTCCAACATGTTCATAGCAGAATTATTTATAGTTGCTAAAGAGCCAAACAATCCCAGTGTCCATCAAATGGTAATGACTGTACGAAATGAAGTACATGAATACAATGGAGTATTATTTAGCAACAAGAAGAACAAACTACTGAGGTAAGGAACAGAATGAAAGAACCTTAGGGTCTTATGCTAAGTGAAAGATGCCAGACTTAATTTATTATATATTGCTTTGTTACATTTATATGAGATGATCAGAACAGAGTAGATCTATAGAGACAGAAAACAGATAGTGGTTTCCTGGAAATGGGGGTTGGAAGCAGACTTCACTGCAAATGGGCACGAAAAATCTGTGTACAGATGATAAAGCTGTTCTATAATGGGGCTGTGATACATGGTTTGAGTTAGAGATACCAATCAGAAATCCTACGAAGACTTCTGAATATATAAGTGTTCTGACCTGAATCTGGTAATTCTGGTTCTGTAGGTTTGGACTGGGCTTGGATGAGGATTCTGAATGAATGTATTTATCAGTTCGATGTGGACGCTTAGATAATAACATAGTAGAAAGATACTGGGAACTGGTAATTAGGCATGGGCCAGAGCTGCATTTATCTTTTAGAGACGAAACAATGGCAGTGTAGCAGAGGATGAATTTGAAGATAATTTGCAGAATTGGAGACCTGTTCGGAGCTTGCCCCATGTATTTAGGGGAAAATGAGAAGTTTAATTTAGAACTAAAATGAATCTAAAATGATGACTTATCTATAAAATGAAGATCATAGACTCATTTTATGAGGTCTTATACAGTTGGAGGACTGAATGAGTTTGTATATGTAGGATACATAGCTATTGGCATGTGGTCTTATGTAACTATTTGCAATTTTTAATATTCTTATAGTGAGCAGCAGTTTGGGAAATGCTTAGGGATCGCAAAGTAGATTTGGATGATCAGATGTAATTGGTAATATTGACTATAAGAGAGAAAAGGTAATCAATAGGAAATGGAATCAAGTTGAATGGGACAGGAGGAGAGGAGGAAGGCTAGGATTGGGCAGCCCTCACCCCAGCGGCCTAGGCGGTCTGCTTGTAAGTAGGAAGGAGGTAGGAAACTCAGGATGGAAACAGGACTTTTGGCTGTGTCCACACTGCGTCTGATCCCCTTGCTCTGCTAGAGAAAGGGCAAAACAATTTTGGAGAAATAACTGAGTCTTATATACATTTTTATTTTGTTTATCTTTCCAGGTTCAACCTCTGATTGTTAATGCTTTTATTTGTTCTTGGTCAATACACTCTTCTCCCTCCCTCCCTCATTGGCTAGTCTAGAAATCACTCCTCTTTCTCAAGTTGCCTTTGATGAAACTAGACCTGAAATGGTTTACAGTTTATTAATTTATCCATAAAATATACTATATGACTTGGTTAAGAGGATGACGTAAATGGCCCTTGAGGCCAACCAGAGAAGAGTCTGCCAGTATTTTTGCATTTCACAAAGTGGAAGAGCATTTATTCATTATTCCTTCTGAGGACATAAAAATACAACATGCTATTTGGTAAAAATTAATAGTATCCCCTTTATTTCTAATAAAAAATTCATTTATTATGCTACTATCTTTGTAAATGTGAAGTGTCTTCCTCTTAATGATATTCTGGAACTCCAGTGGTACAATCACATTTTGCTTCACACTAACCCTGGGCGATAGTTGTAGAGAAGAACAGCCTGATGGAGTGTCTGTTTTTAGTAAAGCCTGAGAATATATCTTCCAAGAGTTATTTGACATCTTTGAGAGAGAGTAATAAGTGATCTACTGTCATAAGTAATAGAGTGATTAGAGAAAGAAAGATGTAGAGGGGATGAATAATTTCTCCCAGAATATATAGAAGTGTCAGTGAGTAACAATAGATGATGTTTGTACAACTAATTATCATACTTTATTAGTATTTCTGGAGAATAGTGAGTCTTAATTATGTATAATTCTGATTGAGAAATTCCCATGCAAATCCAAGGAAAACTAATTTTCAAGGAATCAGAATGAAACAAACCAGATTTGACCATAGGACTTTATTAAACATAATTTTATTTAATGATTCAGAAAACACACATTGAACAAGCCTTGGGGCCACTGTCATCACTCACTCAGAAGAGAGAACTATAATGGTCAAGGATGGACCCTGTGGCATATCCACAGTTTTTTCTAGAAAAATTAGTTTGTTTGCCCCTAAATTCACCATGTTTAATGACTCTATGGACTTGTATTATGTAGTAATTTTTGAGAATGACAGGGCAAGGACTTCAGGTAGAAAGCCAGCCTAATCTTGCAGGAATATGGATTGATGGAGGTAACACTGATCATCCTAGAGCCAGAATGTGTCCATGGAGCAGCAGACCTTCACTGGGTCACTGGGACCACAGAGCTTATCTGTTTCCTGTTGTAGACCCTCAACCATAAATTTTAACATACCCTCCATATTCTCAAGGCAGGAAGACAAGTCCACTGGTGTTCTGTATGTCCAGCATCTTTATCTTCAGAGATAAGTTTTAGGAATGTTCTCAGAATTTTATGATCTATTCTGGCAAAATTACATGGTTTTGAGAATTTCCCGGAAATTCTTCCTCACTCTTGCTCTGATGGTATGGCAGGATTTCCAGAGTCAAGTTCAATTCTCATGATAATGTGCTAAGATGCATATTTCCCTGAGGAGAAAAGAAGGAAGTGGCCTACTACAGTGTCAGAGAAAAAAAAAGGCCTTTAAATATTTTATTAAACCATCTGTGGTGCAAGGCAATTTCTGTCTCTTCAAATATTTAGAGCAGCTCAATTAGCTTGGGAAGGCAGCTTCAGAGAGTGTTCAGCTAGTGCCTGGCCAGGGACAGACGGCACCGTATGACCAGAGTGTGCAGGACATCTATCTTTTCTGCCTTCCAGCTCAGCTCTAGCTGTGTGCACGAGGACTTTTGGCACCAGCAGAGCTTGTGGTTGCCAAGAATTCAAAGGTCAGAGGAAAGGTTTAAGGATGTCACTATTGTGGGAAGTTTCCCATTGTCTGCTTCCTAAATTCATTCTATTGGAAATATTTTGGCTGCATGAGCTACCTATATACCTTTTTTTTTTTTAAACTGGGGATCGAATCCAAGACCTTCATTTCCCAATCCTTTTTTTTTGAGACAGGGTCTTGCTAGGTCAGGGGTGGGTGATCCTTCTGCCTCAGCCTCTCAGAGTTTGGGAGTTATACCTGGTGACCTATAACTATCTTATGGGATGACTCTTTCCAACAGAGAAAACAAGGCTTGAACGCCATGTCAGTGGGCAGTTTGTTCTGGCATTGTTAGGAAGTTGGGCTTGTGAGAGTGGGTAGAATAACAAAGAAAAACTGTATTCAGATGCTTTCTAAGTAGTGTACCAGGCATTGTGTTCTCCAAAGACTGTCAAAAAATTCTACCAAGGTAGGCATTTTATTTTCTTTCTTTTTAAAAAGTTTTAAAAAATTTTATTTTGAGCTTTTAATTTATAACAAGTTGCATAAATAATAAAGAGATTTACATTTGCCTCTCATCCAGTCCTTCATATTATTAACATTTTATATGATCATAGTTGAATGATCAGAATCAGGAAATTAATATTAGTTTGATCCTGTAAATTATAGGTCTTATTCAAATATCACTCATTTTTCCCTACTATTTCCTTTTCTATGTATTTTTCCTAGGTGAGGATAAGACCATCTAAGAAATAAATAAACTTACCCAAGAACAAATTCAGCCTTAGTCTGATTACAGAACATGTACTTTTTTTTCACTACATCATGTTTGGCCTAAAATTTTTGCAAGACCTCTGGATTCCAGAACTCTTTAGGAAATTTAAACTTTTCCTGGATCTGCCTTTATTGATTGTGTATCTGGATCCAAGTCATATTTTTCCTCTGGGTCTCTGACCTCAAATGTACTTTTATGATCACTTTACTGCTAGGATTCTGTGGTATTATTTATGTTTGTGTGATCTAATTGGCTTTATTTTTCCTGTGCCTTGAGTTTCTCGTCTATGCACATTCTTGGCTTTTGGTAGGGTCGATGGGGGGTTGGCAAAAATCTGGGCTCATCTGGGCCTACTGACCGGAGCAAGTATGGTAGTGTCTGGGTGATGGGTTCTCTTCCATGACAACTGGCTTCCCCTGAGTAACTGCCCCAAGAGAACCAAGCAGAAGCTCTGTGGATCTTCTGACAGCCTGAGAGGTCACTCAGTGCCACTTCTACCATGTTGTGTTGGCTACCAGCAATTCATAAGGTAGCCCAGATTCAAGGGTTGGTAAATTAGGTTTTATCTCTTTTTGGGGACCTGTAAGGTCATACTGTAGAAGGCCATGTGGAACAGGAAGTGGTGGAACATTTTTGCAAAACACAATCTGTCTCAACATTAAATAAAAGAATGATAATACAAGTTCCTAAATCAAAAAGAATATTCTGTTTAGCATAGCTAGCCAATCAAATCATATTGCCTGTTAAGACTCGTGGAGTGGTCTGTACTTCTCATTTCCCAGCTCTTTTATTGACCCTGCAATCTGACATTTTACATACTAAAGGCAAATGAAACTGTTCCGGCTTTCAAGCTCCATAGAAATTACCTGCTATGCAGGGTGTGGTGACACACACCTGTGATCTCAGCATTCCAGAGGCCAAGGCAGGGAGGATCGCTGTGAGTTCAAGCCAGCCTGAAATGCATAGTGAGACCCTGTCTTAAAAAAAAAAAAAAAAAATTACCTACTGCCTAGTAGACCTTACTTTCTCCCCCTAATTTTTTCATAGGTTTTATTTTACCCATGGAATTCATCCCATTTTGTTGTGCATTACTAAGCTCAACTTCTGTCATTTCCAGCTTGGACGGTCATTTGAGGTCTGGGAAGTTTGGGGTAAATGTGTCTTATGACCCTGGATTTCTGTTCTCCTCACACCTGTGTATGTGGCTTTGGTTTTGCTGTGGTAGCCCACCCACTTCCTTTTGAAAGCTTTTCCTCAGCTTACATAAGTGAATTTTAACATCTTTGAAATCCCTGATCAAAGCTGTCTGGCATTTATATTGTCAGCTGATAATCATTGCTGTTCTCCGATCCCTAGTAGAGGTTTGAAAATAGCTTTTTTTCTGTTTTTATCAAGGGTGCCAATTGCTTCCTATGGTCAATTCCTGCTTATTTATTTGTCAGCATTCAGTTCACATGTAACCTCTTCTTGGAATTAACCAGGTCAGATTTCCCTTATTATATAATTCTAATACCTTTTTCTTCTCCTAACAATTATTAGAATTGTAATTCAAAAAGTTCACTGTCGGTTAACTTTCTGCTTTTGTGTAGGCTCTGGGAGTGCAGAGGTATTCTGGCTCACTCACTATGTCCTTGTGAGTATTACTTTGCCTGGCTACTAATAGGTGCACGGACAAGTTGACTGTAAGGATGAAGAACGTGTAGCACTCAAAGAGAGATAATGCAGTCATCTGAACAATGATCGCCCCTGAGACTCGCCTTCTCTCAGGCACGGCAGGAGCAGATGCTCACAGACCAGGACCTTAGCCTTCCTCTAGCTTCTCTTGCGAGTGACGCTGTCTCGCTTGGGAGTAGGGTAATTACTCTCTTGTACATTTTGGAAGATGATTTAATATTTCTGTAAGATATTCTGTGTTTTTCACTTAGAGGACAAGATGGGTTTTCTTATTTTGATGGAACATCTTCGGTAAATGCTGTTCCCTTCTTTTACCAATGAGTGTGTTAGGAAATTTTAAACAACTTGGGTCCTCTAACTCTCATTACTCTTGCTTTGCTATCTAGCCATGGAACTGCCTTTGTGGACCTCTTGAGCAAAGTCTTGAGACTTTTTTGCTGGCTCTGGCCCAAGTGTAGAGTACTGTTGGAAGTATCAGCTTTCTTGAGGAGATATCAGCTGTTTAGTACCAGTGGATCAACTTTTTCTTACTCTCACCATTGCTGAATGGTGCTCTTTATTCAGTGGCAACAAAACAGAGCCAGTGTAACAGGGAAACTGTAATTTCAAAGTTGGCATACAGCTACTGTTTATGTCTGTCTCAGGCTGGACTGTTACCACTGTTGATAACTGTACCTAACAAGTCAGAAATAACTGAGCTCAAGAAAGTGTTCATACTTTCACCCTCTCTGTCAACATGAACTTTAAGATACTAAATAAGTCATATGCTCAAAGAGAAGCTTGGTGGAAATATCATAGTCATTCAAAGGCCTGTAATAGCTCTTTAAAGGACTCCTCAAACATTTTGTGTTTAAGGCCTACTCATTCATTCATTTGCTCATCCATTCATTTATTCATCTAGCCAATGTATGTGAAGCAGATTCTTTGTGTCAGCTCTTAGGGGTACAGTAGTGAACATAAGAGAACACCTTTCTGCCCTTAAGTGTCTTGCTTCATTGTATGAGAGAAGAAGGTGAGCACAGAATTTGAAAATTTGTGTAAAATTCTTTGTATATCAGTGATGAGGCCTGACATATTGTAGCTTTAAAATACTTGGTATATTTACCATATCGTGTCTTTTGGGGGAATTCCATGAATTATTTGGGTAGTCGGAGCCTAGTTCTTTTAGTTTTTCTTAATTATAAAGATTCATATATCATGTAAACTTTTTCCTCTATTCCATAGAACATAGTTGTCTGCTATGCTTTGGGTGTAGGACAACTTCACTGGATCTACAATATTTCCAAATCAGACTTAGATATTTCCAAATCATATCAAACCTACTGTGTTGCAATCACTGTACTGAACTGTGTAGGAGATCCAAGCTGTAGCGGGCCTATTTGGAAGAGCTTTCCATGGAAAAAAACGAAACAAAGCAGATTTAAAGAACTAAAGAACTAAATGAAATGATTGCAGTAGAGGCTAAAATGGAGAGACATGGGCCTTAATTCTGTCTCAGGAAACATCCTGTTCACTGTATGTATTTTGTGGTTTATACATTCACATAAAGTGAACATTTTAGAATTAGCCTCCTGGGATGTCTTCAGCAAACTGCAATCAAGCAAATTATTACTGTGAGTTTTCTTTAACTTTGGTGATGGAGAGAAAGATACTGTATACCCTGCTAAATGGCTTTAGAAGGCATCTGCTAAATAAAGGCATAGTGTGTACTTTGCTGAGCAGCCATTAGGTCAGACATTCCACCAAACATCTGTTTTGGAGAAGTAAAGATATATAAGGATAGAATCTTAGGATCAGGATGGGCCTTCATAAGCATCTCTCTTATTCCAAATTTAGGAGGAGTCACACTTTCAGTGTGCATTTGAACATTTCAATGGATAGGACACTCACAAATGTGATACTAGAAACAAAAATACACAGTATACTTTATACTTCTACAGAACATATTTTCTTAGTAAATTCTCCAGGCAACACTGCTAGTTATTTTCAAAACAGCTGTTATTTATTGGATGCCTTTTTTTTGTTGTTGTTGTTGCAGTATCTAATTGATGGTTCTGATTTAGCCCTCTGGAAATAAGCAGAATAAACTAATTCCTCTTTCATGTGACATCTGGGTACTACTTAGAACAATAGTAATACAGTTCAGTGGTGAAAACACATCTCATATTTATTTATATTAAAATTTTTGCCAGGAGAACCCTCTTGGCTTCTCTTGTACATTAACTTTTACACCTGGCCTCTGTTATCCTGTAGTCCAGTGGTTCTTCAACTTATCTGCATGTTAGAATCACCCAGAGAACTTACGTATTTTAATGCTCAGGCTGCATTCAGAAACAAATGAAATTGTAATTTATAGGGACAGAAACCAAGCATCAATATTTTTTGAGGTCTTGAGATTATTTTCCTGTGCAGCTAAGTTTGAGAACGTTGCTAGAGAGTATCAGAGATTAACAGACTTCAGTGCCATCTAGTTTAACATCTGCTATATTAGTTAGATTAACTAATGCTAACAGCTATAATGAACCCACAAAGCTCAGTAGTTTAACAAAAGGAGAGTTCATTTCCTACTCGTACCAAGTCCATTGTGGATATATGCTTGGTTGGCTGAGGATTCTCAACACAGCAATCTGAATCCCTTCCATTTTTCATCCCTACCTGTAATGGTTCATCTTGATGGCCAGTTTAGCTTGAGAGATATCTAGAAGATTAGTAAAGCACACTTCTGGGTGTGTCTTTGTGGGTCATGGGCAGTGGCTCTGGGGATAATATATGGTCTCTGGCCCCCTCCTTTCTGCTTCCTGGCTTCCAAGACATTACCTCTGTGTCAAGTGTTTTGTTCCAGCACTGGGAAAGCTGATACACTGCTCCCCTCTAATTCTTGGCATTCTTCCTAAAAGTTATTGTATTAGTCAAAGTTTTCCAGAAAAAAGAACCAATTAGCGTATATGTGTGTGTGTCTAGACATTTGCACATGTGATTGATTGTATACAATCACAAGTACGCCTTTATCCTATGTAATGCATCAGCAGGCTAGAGACCCAGACAATAGAAGCTGATGTTGTGGTTCAAATCCAAAGGCTATCATCTACAGAATTCTTTCTTGTTTAGGAGAGGTCGGTATTTTATTCTATCCAAGCCTTCAACTGATTGGATGAGGTCCACATTTTACTGCTACTTTAAATGTTACTTTTACCCCCAAAACACCCTCACAGAAACATCCAGAATAATGTTTGACCCATGTCTTGGCCAGCATAGCCTGGCCAGGTTGACACATCAAATTAACCATCACAGACATGTGTAATTTTCATTAAACAGACCCCTGTGTGGCATTTATTGCATCTGTTCGTATGCCACTGACCAGACCTTAGTTCGTATCACTCTATGCAAAGATGGTGAAACTGGGAAACTTAGTCCAGGTATGTATTCAGGAAGAAGGAAATGAGTTGGCAAGCAGATAGCCAGTCTATACCACATCTGCATATTTAAGTAGAAAAATATTAGCTCACTAACTGGTAAAGCCTTATTCACTTGTTTTTTCTTTTTACATTGAAGTTCAGAAACATACCTTGGTCTCTACAATTGTGTTGTAGGTTTGATTTATTTTTCCTCTTGAATGCAGTTGAACTTCAACCCTTAATATACTTGTAAAGAATATTGACAATACTAATATTATTAACAATTGCACTGCCATTGCAAGAAAAGTCCCTTTCCCTAAGATTAGAGCAGCCTTGCTGATAACGAAGTAGGGTACCCGAGAAGCTGTAATCAAGTTACACAATTAGAATGTAGGATCTCTTTCCTGTTATTTCCTTTTCTCCTTAAAATTGCTGGATATGAAAGGAGAGAAAAATAATTTTCTTTTGGGGGTAGACTCCACTTTCAAACATTTTTAACCCTGGCTGTACATCAGAAACATACAGGGGGAACAGCTGAAGGTGTCATTCAGGGTTAGCGTGCTTATCTAGTTTGTGTGAGGCCTGGTTCCAGCCCCTGCACTGCGAAAAAGGAAACAAACACCTGAGGACCTTTGAGAACATTCTGTGCCTGGAACCTAGCCCTAGCCGTTTGTATTTAATTGTTCTGCAGTATGATTTAGACTTTGGTATTTGTGTAAAGGTCTTTTAGGTGAATGTGACCAGGAGTTCAGAAGTGCTTCTCTAAAATCTTAAGGTGAAGATGAGAGGAGTAGGAATTATTTATTTAGGTCAAGAGTTACTACAAAGGATAAAAGTTATGTGGCTTCTAATCAGGATGCCCTTGTGCCTGCCAGAAATGAGTCCTGTAGCTCCAGACAACTGCGCAGACTGCTATGAGGACTCCCCAGGAAGAGCAGCTCTTGGTGCCTTCCTGCTAACAAGCTGCATCTCCTGCTCTAGGCTCCTTCATCAGGGGTTCTCAGAGTGCAGCTTGCCAGTCCAGCAGCATCTTTATCTCCAGGAAACTGGTAAAAATTCTGACTCTTAGGCCATACATTTGGCTTACAGAGTCAGACTCCCAGATGGAAGGGCAAGGATGCAGAGAAACAGTCTGCATCTTAATCCCTTCAGGTGAATATGATGCAGGCTTAAATTGGTGAACCATTGTTTCAAGTGAGCCTGGTGCCAAGACTTACAGTTTGAATTGTGAGTGGTCTCCAAAGGCCTACATGTTGAAGGCTGGGTCCCTAGCCCATGGCACTGTTTGGAGGTGGGGCCTAGTAGAAGGAAGTTAGGTCATGGGAGTGGGGGTGGCCTTGAAGGGGATGTCATAACCCTGTTCCCTTCCTCTCTCTTTCCTTGCTTCTGGGATGGCATGAGATAAACAGGCCTCTACTATGTGCTCCTAACATGATGTACTATACTGCCACAGTCCCAGAGCAAAAAGGCCAAGTGACCATGGACTGAAACCTCTGAAACCATAAGCCAAAATAAACTTGTGCTCCTTTTAAGTAGATTTGTTTCAGGTACTTTTACACCAAAGGAAAGCTGACTAACATATCAGGTGTGGTTTATGGTAGTCTTGAGTCTGAGTGTTTAGTTGAGTCTATAAAGATGATCTTTTCTAGTGGATATCTGGTATGTGTTAAGTATGCTTTTGAGGTATGTTAGGAAAATGTGTTCCTCTTCCCAATGGATTAGAAGTAGCATAGCATTGATTGGGGGTTGAGTTTGGTGTGTGTTTTATGGATCTTAGTATAAGATGAGAGATGTTTTTGGTGACTGTCATGGAGTAAATTTGATATATTAAATTCTATTGTTCTTAAAGCAAAAAAGGTTCTTACCTGGATAAAGGACAGAGAGAGAGTGAAAGAAGGTGTTTGTAAGAAGCACATGTGTGTCCTTCTTCCTTAAAGTCTATTAGAATATAAGAATGAGGAAGAATATCATGCAAGTATATGCACACAGATACACATGGCTTATGTACAACACGTATAGACATGCAGATGGATATATTATGAATATAACTTCACAAAGTGTATTATTTTCATATAAGTCCTTCTTTTCATTAATGCCTAAAATCCTGTAAAGGAATATACTAGCTAAATAATTATCTTTGCTCTTTTGAGATTTGGAATTTGCAAAATTGAAAACTGTCTGAAAGCTTATCCTGCAGTAGCAAATTCTTCATTGCTATTTTCAATGTTAGCTTCTTGTGCCAAGTTTGAAATAATCTTGAATGGCTAGGTCTGAAATGGCTCAGGCTTGAGAGAAATGTAATTAGTTTAAGCTTAGCATATGTATAGTTAAATGAATAATTGGTGCCAATAAGATTGTTTTAGTTACTTTTCTCTCATTGTTGGGACAGAATACTCGACACTCAAAATTAAGGGAAGAAAGGTTTATTAGCTCACAGTCTGCAGACGTTTCATTCTATAGTTTCCTGGGTCCGAGGCAGGGCAGCATGGCAGAGGCAGGGCGGACCGGCATGGCAGACTGGCCAGCAGCAAAGTAAAGTGAGGAATGCAAGGAATGTATGCAAATAAGCAATACAAACAAGCAGCTAGTTAGCTTCTTCCTATATCTTATCTAGGCTACCTGCCCTTAGGGCGGGTAGCACTCCCACCCTTAATTTTAGTTTCACATCCTTGATCCCAGAAGAACCATGCCAAACCGATCAGTGGATTAATTTAGTAACCACACACTCTAGATCCAGCTATCTCTTACCACATGAGGCTTTGGGGGGACATCCAGACACAAACCATAACAAAGATAATTGGACAGCCCTTTAGGTTTAATTGAAACATTGATTTTTGCCAGTGAACCATTTGAAAAGGGAAAAAGAAAGTTTAAAAGGTGCATTTGAATGGATTTTGTTGGCACAGTGTATTTTCCTTTTCAGTGGAGTCCTTGGCTGGTCCTAGTATTGATTCTTTGAAATCATTTGGGTTTTAATTGGGGTGGGATATGTTAATAGAGTTAATTGGTATGACAGGGCCACAATACAAATCTGCCTTTGGGCCCTTATTTCCTGTATTATTCAAAATTTACATGTTTAAGTGACCTGAACTGTACTAGTCTCCTTTGTCTGGTGCAGATAAATAACAGATCTTAAACAAAGGTCATTCATTTACTCAGACCTCTGGAGGATAGAATTCTGTGATGAACATGTCAGAAAATGTAGCTTCTGGTGAGGGCTCCCTTCCTGGCTTGCAGAAGGCAGCCTGTTCTCTCTGTTCTTACAGGGCCTTTCCTTGGTGTGTGCCCATGTGAAGATGGAGAGAGAGCAAGCTCTCTGGCATCTCTTCTCATTGGGACTCCAATTCTGAGGAGGCCCTCTCTCCACCTGAAGCTGCACCAAGGGTTAGGACTTTAACATAGGAATTTTGGGAGGGGCCCATTACAAACATTCTTTCAGTAATACCAGTTCAACTGGAAATGTCCAAAGAGGGCAATTAACAGTAACTGAATGGTTCAAGTTACTGAAAGTTCATGAATATCAGAGTTGCTGGATATTCCTTCCCTTCTGTATTTCTCAGCATTGATTTTCATTCTCAGTGGTGGCAAAATGGCCATACCAGTTCCAACTGTATACCCTAATGTCTACCTCTCTGAAGAGAAAACTTTATCTTACCAACTTTTTATTTCAAATTTCCAAGATTTTGTCTCTTTTCATTTATTTGGGCCACCAGTTCATTCCTAAATCAGTTATGTTGACCAGGAGGCCAGTTGTTCAGACTTGGAGTTTATGGCCATAGTAAGGGATGGGATGAACGTGTACCATAGCATTAACAGAAAATAAAGAAGAAGTTGTGCAAAGGGAACAGTATGCTATTGCGTATTCATTTCTTAGCAGAGTGAACCTTCCCCAGAAAACGATATCCCTTCTTCTCTAAGTGTTGGCAGGATATTGTTTTAGTTGATAGGGTTGTTTTCTAAGAGTGAACTGAATTTAAAGTGATTTCATGAACACTATTTGAAGATTTAATTATAGTAATTCATTATTTAATCAGATAGCTTTTAAATTTATAAGATTAAGATGGCTGTGTTCTTTCTTCTCTCCTGGAAGGTTAGTGAAATTTATACTCTTCCAATGAGATGGGACAAGACCAATTTAAAGTAGTTTAATTCTCTCTTTAATCTGTTCCAAATTCCCGTGTCTGTAATATGTGTGGACACTGAAGTTTTTCTTTTCAAGTAGTCCTGGATAGAAGTGAACTTTAGTTATTTCTGAATTTAATTTTTTCTTATATTCCACTGAATTTCTAAATTTATAAGTCATATAGCGATTTATTCTTGCCAGTAAATGAGCCAAAATTTGAGAGATTTCAACAGTGTCACTTTTTAGAGCTTTCTTCCTCTTTTAGAGATTTACACATAAAAGCGCATTATCGTCCTCACTCATATGGGGTGTTAATAGGTTCAGACACTGAGTATTTACCATCTCATATGGGAAGAGTAATACTAGTGATGACAGTATTAGAACAGAGTGATTTTCTCTCAAACTAAAAGCATAACCAAAATAGGAATATTCTCATAAAACATAATATCAACTCTCAGCATACTGAAGGTGATTCATCACTAATTTAATTGTATGCTAGTACAAAACTAACTCAGTATTCTTCAAAGGAAGGTAACAAATTCTAAAATTGTACAGTGAATCATCAGCATGCCACTATATCATCTAAAGTTATTTTGACCAGCGAAGTCAAGATTTACTAGACATCACCAAGAAAAGATAATATAATAGACATAGATCTATGCATGATGTGTGTATTGGAATTAGCAGATTAAGTTGATTATAATAAATATATGAAAAGTCTATGAGAAAAGATAAATATGGTGGGTAAAGAAATGAAGATTTTCAGGAAAAATGGTAATATTTAAAAAGAAAAAGAGCTAAACAAACAAATCTAAGCATTGAAATATATAGTAGCTGAAAGAGAAAAAAATTCACTGGATGAAATTAGCCATACACTAAATACAACAGTATAGAGAGTGAACAGTGTGTTTGGTGAGAATTCAGTAGAAGTCATCTAAAATGAGGCATAAAAACAAAAAAATAGATTTGAAAAATGAACATGTTCTCAGTGCTCTGAGGGAGAGAACCAAGTGGTCTGACATAGTTTTCATGTGGCCTTTGACAGGGAGAAGAGAGAAGAGTGAAAAAATAGTTGAAGAAACTTTGAAAATTATTCTCATTTGATCTAAAACCGTAATCCACCAATGTAGGAATCCCAGTCAATAAATATTAAAATATTCCTAGGCATGTTCACAAAAGGAAACCTTAATGTCAGTCAGATAGAAAAGAAATACTCAATGAATAAAAATGACGACAAGAAGTGTTTGAAATAGCTGACACATCACTGGATAGCTGAGACCTACAATAACGGGATGATGATACCTTTTTAGAACTGGAAACCCAGACAATGTAGAATTCGATATTAAAGATAATAATGCTATGTTTTTTTTTTAAATGAAGACACAATGAAAACAGTTTGGGATAAATAAAATCTGAATGAATTTGTTCCTGGATGTCTATAGTAGTAGAAATGCTAAAGTGAAATTCTTCTACCTAATGAGAAATTATACCGAATGGCAATTTATTTATATTGGAAATAAATCCAAATTATTGATGTTGTTAGTATGTACATAAGTATGAAGACTTTCTTTTAAAAAATTATTTAAAATCAATGGAACATTCGTATTTAAATTAAGGACAGTGGATTGTGGAGATTATAGCCTACGTAAAAGCAAACTTTTAGCCATAATAAAAGGACAGTCTATATACCAACTGTTCTACAGGTTAAACTGTTAAAAGCTTCTTATGTTATATATCAAGTGATTTAATGTTAATTCAATATAAAACTGTAATAAATTAAGAATATATGTTATCAATTTATCCATTATAGAAAACAGTATGCAAGTTGCTGAGAAAAGTAAGGATAGAATTACCATATAGATTCAGTAGTCCCACTCCAAGGTATATAGAAAAGGGAATGAATCAGTATGTAGAAGGGACATCTGCACTCCCATGTTCATTGCATCCCTATTCATAAGAGTCAAGAAACAGGAACTACCTAAATGTTCATCATCTGATAAGTAGATAAAGAAAATCTGGTACACATCCACAATGGAATCTATTTGACCAGAAAAAGAAGTGAAATCCTGTCTTTTTGGTGATGCGGATCATCATGACAAGTGAAATAGCCAGGCACAGAAAGACAAATATCGCATAATCTCAGTTATATATGGAATCCAAAAAAGTTGACCGCTTACAATTTGAGAGTGGAGTGGAGCTTAGCACAGTTTGGGGAGCGTGGGGTGTGGAGAGTGGGGTGGGATAGGGAGTGGTCAATCTGAGTACTAAGCTACCTGTCGATAACAGCAAGAAATTCTGGAGTTCGGTTGTACAGCAGGGTGACTATAGGTATCAGTAATGTACTATACATTTCAAAAAGCTAGAAGAAAGAATTTTGAAAGTTTTCACTACAAGGAAATGACATATATTTGAGGCTAAAAATATGTTTAACCTCATTTAAACATCATGCAAGGTATACATGCATCAAAAGATTATATGGTGCCCCACTAATATGCACAATTTATTTATTTTTATATATAAGTTAAAAATAAATTCAAAAATAGACTGCATATCACAATCACTATGGCAACAACTAAAAGACTAGTACAGAAAGGAATACCTAAAAATACTACAGACATGTCGTGTGTGACTGAGCAGGGAGGTGGGTTATTGACTAGTTCTTACACAGATTTCAATGCCATTTCGTGTTTCCAATCTAATGGCTAACTTTCACCTCCTGGTGTGTCTAGTTCATTTTTCCATGAGTTCTGACAGCCTGAATCAGCTAACTTGGAAGATGATTTGCATTCAGAATCTGATCTTATTTGTATGCAATGAACATAAAGTAATGACTGGAGCAGAAGGCATTTCAAATGCTTTGCGACTGCAGTGTCTGAAACCCAAAGACATGCCTGTAAACAAGATATTATCCATCAATGAGTCTTCATCCTTTGGAAACATTTTAATAGATAGATGACACAACACCCCAGATGTGTTCTGAATCAGAACCATCAATGCAGAGTCCACAGCATTTGTTTGAAGGTTATTCTCAGGTACATTTCACCAGAAGCCTGGTAATAACCGAAGCTAAATGGCAAAAACAAAACAAAAAAAACTCAAACTCCATAAAACTCTGATAAAATGGATCATTCCATTTTCTTCCTGACTGATTTCAGAGTTTTTGGGAAAGGTGGGAGGAGTTACCATGTGAATGAGCTGCGGCCCATTAAGCAGTAGAGAAGGAGGAGCTGATTAGGAAAGAGACATCTGTGACACAAGGGACTCTTGTGACAGTATCTGCTCCTGTTCCAGAGCAGCTGATTCAGTAGACAGAACACTGAGAACATAGCACTGGTGAGCTAGGAACCTTAAGAAAGTTGCTGAAACTCGGGGTGTCTTGATTTCCTCAATGGAGAAGAGAGGGTGAGTCTGAATTAATCCAAGATCCCTAAGATTCTGCTTCTGCCTCTTCCCTGCACAGATAACCAAGAGCTTCCTCCAGTGAGCCCACCTTTTCTCAAAATCCCCCCCACCCCGGGAACTTCGCCTTTATTTATACTGTAAGGCCTGGCTCCATATTTTGTAAAGTCCAGCACAAAATAAAAATGCAAGACCCTTTGTTCAAATACTGATAACGGTTTCGAGATAAGGACAGTGGAAAATTAAACAAGAGGCCCTTCTGAACACAGAGTGTCATATGACCACCCAGGTCACCTGTGCATGAAGCAGCCCTGCTCCTTGGGCTTGGGATATGAGTGTGGAGCAGTGACGCAGGTGGTTCTAAATGACAAATAGACAAATAGTATGTATTGGATGTTGCAAAGTATTGTATCTGCCTCCTCACACTACAAATTTGATATCTGACATGTGGGAGATATAATGATAATAGTTAATTTTAATTTTTATTGATAAAATAGTGGTGCTAGCAGTGATGCTGATTTTTAAATACTTGTCACCATATACAGAATGTTTTTCACCTAACACAGTTTTATTGGGTTCTTAGAATCTTGTGAAAAATAGAATGATTTCTCAGGTCTAGAAGCTGAAGCACTGAGAACAGGCTATGAGTCAAATTGGGCCTGTTTTGGTTCACTTTTCTTTCTGACTGAACAATACTCTGATACTCCACTGTGTCATCTCCCTGAACTAAACCAGGATGGAAGATGTACACTTCATTTAGAAGGCTCAAACTCCTCTAGCTGCAATTCCTAGAAGACTCATTTGACTCTTTTGTAGAAGTAGGACTGGTGCTTTAGTTAAGAAGTTAGCCTCCATGCAGTTGACCTTTGTGAGTATGAGTTGTCCTTTTGTATCCTTGGGTTCCACATCCACAGATTTAACAACTGCCCATAGGAAATATTCAGAAAAAATGCATCCGTGCTGTATATATACAGACTTTTCTTGCCATTCCCTGAATAATACAGCACTAACAAGTATGTGGATAGCATTTACATCGTATTAGGTATAACTAATCTAGAGATGACTTAAAGTATACAGGAGGATCTGCATAGGTTATATGCAAGTACTATAGCATTTTATATGAGAATTTAGCATCCTTGGATTTTAGTGTCAATGGAGGGAGGAGTCCTGGGACCAATTCCCTGCGGGTACACAGGGATGACTCAGTGTCCTAGACCAGACTTGGCTGCAAGGTCTTTTGTGATTTCTTCTTTTGCTAGATACAGAAGAGACCTACGTGAATGACGACTTGGTCCTCATCACATCTTTTGCTACTCAAGCAAGACTGATGGGTCTTCACTTATCGTGAAGGTCAAGGATGTGTAAATGTCACAGTGAAGTTGCTCCTCAGTCATGAAATGGCATGGTTCCCAAGTAATATTGAAACCTGCCTTTCATCTCGTGGTGAGGTCAGGTTGGAGAGAAGAGCATCTTGCCGAATAAATACACAGGGCCGGGAGTCAAATTCTAACTCATTACTTAATAACTTTGTGATTCTGGGAAAGTTACTTAATCTCTCTAAAATGTGGGGCAATATTTGTACCTATTAGAAAAGATAATTGTGTTGACTAAAATAAATGTAAAACAATTTTTCCCCTGCAAATTATATGATTGTAGTTTAATTTCTTTAGAAGGAGGTATAGTTGATAGAACTAAGTTTTAAGGATGATTTGTTAGCAGTTTGTTGACTAATTTGTAATTCCAGGAGTGGGGAGTAAACCACAATGAATAGTTTATAAGGTAGGGATATGAGATGTTAAAAATGGGAGGAAAATGGCCAAAACTGAATTTAGGAGGAAATTACAACAATAAATAACAATAAACAACAAGCAAACAAAACCAAGAGTCAACTAAAAACAAAAAAACCCCTGAAATAAACTTTATAGAAGTAAAATTAGCTAAATTATATTATAAAAGAAAATTAAAAAATACAATCTTCAATTAATTTATTGTGTATAATTAGAACATGCATTATACTGAAATGCAATTTAAAACAAATGCAAAATGGGTGTAGAGATTATTGAAAACAAACTAAAGACCAATTCAAACGTTTAAGGAGAAGGAAATGAAAAAAAGAATTAAAATGTGTTATGTACCAACTCCCCATGAAGGAATGTAACCATTCTGTACTGCAAACATGGCCCAAAAAGATAAAAATAAAAAAAATTAATACCTCTTGCCTCCCAATTTCAAATGGTTATAGTTTGTTTCATGTCAGCACATTCTGACAAAATATCTATATTTTGCATGTTCCAGAATAATAAGGGACAGGTCATTTCACATAGTTATTTATAATGGGAAAACATAACTTATAACCTCATACATAGGGCAGAATTCCTGCCTTTGGGTGGTCAGGAGTATCAATAATATTTATTGAGTTAATTAAGACACTTAAAAGCACCTCATGGTTGCATTACTATTTTTGACAATATTATATTATTGATATATTTCATTACTTTATATTTTTGTGCCTCAGTTTCTCCACCTATAGAATGGGGATGACAGCGATGTACTTTAAGAATTTTGTACAGATTAAGTTAATACATTTTCAATGATTAGAGCAGTGCATGGTATATGGCAAACTAAAAAAATGTGAGCAGTTATTATCATGATCATTATTACTACTATTATTAACAGTCAATTAAAACTCCTAATGTTAATTGTATCAATGTTTCATCATATTCCTCCCACACATTCTCCTGAGTTTTTTTCATTTTGAAGGTTGTTTGGGTTTATTAACTATCACCCTGTTACATTTCCATGATACCACTTTTTCTGGATCCAGGTGTGCTTATCCAATACATTTTGTGTTCCTTTAGGACATGCAGTATTACACACAGATGAGTTTGTCATCTGTCTGTCCTGAGCTGTCACATCACTGTTACAAGTGTCAGAGTGGACAGTATCTCAGACAGTGCCCTGCAGCAGACCACAAAAGACATCTCTCTAGGTTGACGCTGATTTAAGAATTAATTTTCTTTGAGGGTAGACACTCAAGCAGTAAAAAGCCCACCAGAATTTATTGCGGGAGAAGGTAGGTCCTGGTGAAGGTGTGGTCTTTGCCTTGGGAGGTGCTCTTTTCTGCCTGTGTGCTCATGGATCTCTTCTGCAGACTCCTCCAGCCCCTGATAGGTAGTTAAAGGAAATACAGCTTACCTTGCCCACTACCTCTCTATTCATTGTATTTTTAATCTTTTAAGGCTTCTTACCCTTGTTTCCCGACCACATAGGCAGATTTGGAAGACTGTGAAGACTGGCTGCACGACAACTCTTGTGTTGCTGTGGATGTTTGAGAGCTTGTTTCTGATCGTGGCTTGGGGCTGGGGAGGGCGAGTCAAGGGGAGTGTGAAACTATAACGTGATTTGCACCTGGGAATCCTTCTTTGTCGTAGTGAAAGAAACTGCAGAGGACAGAGCTGACTGGAAAGGCTGAGAAGTGAAATTAGACCAGCGCAAAGAGGTGCTTATTGTCACTGAGGCAAAAAATCTGAGGCAGGTGCTGGGAGGAAATTCAGTCTGCCAGGTGGGACACACACACACAGAGCATAGCAGCATAGCGGGCAGAATTGGTGCCCTTTTCCCATTTTTCTTGCTAACAGAATCCTAGTGGTTCCAGAATGCCTCCTGCTGTGTGAGCATTGCTAAGTCTGGGCTGGTCATTCTGTCCCAGGATCAGGGACTGGCTTAGATGTGGATCAAAGGGCAAATCAGGATTATGTCATTTACACAATGCAAAATTTACTATTTTTATTGTAGAGAAAATAACAGACAAAACACCAAAATAAAGACAGCAGGAGAAAGTATCAGTCTTCATTTCAATTTTGAGCACTGAGCCTTTTTTCAGTGGCAGCAATTCAGTGAACCATCCAATTGAGTGCAGTCTGGAGATGACTGCCTTTGGATGTATTGAAGATCTTGGAGAACAAGATATAAACACTTTAAATGGTATTTTGACTGAAAAGTTCACTTGATTATTTTGGTGTTTTTGGCTAATAGGCCATTTTGAACAAGTCCATCATAACTTTCTTTGATATTACCTTTCTAATGTCATTCCCAGCGCTTATCACACCTGAAATTTTTTGCCTGCTCATGTGCCTGTTTGTCCTCAGTCTCCCCTGGCTAAATGTGGCCTCATGAAGACAGTGAGTGACCTCATCTGTCTCATATTCTCATGCTTGGAATATACAGATGCTTAAGAAATATTCACTGGATGAATAAACAGGTTTTATAGTTCTCTTTCTGTATGACATCAGCAGGCAAACTATTCCTGTAACTGTAAGTGCCTACTCTCTTTCTGGCACAGTAGTGAGCCAAGAATACGTGATTGTTAATCTTTAGTGGAGGATACTGGGAAAAGAGAGAATGGAAAGAAGGAAGGAAGAGGGGGATGGAGGAAGAAAGGAAGAAATAATGGAAGGAAGGAAGGGAGTAGGAGGAGGGAGAGAGGCAGGCAGACAAACAAGCAAAAGGAAAGGGACTGCATTAAGTGCTATGGAAATAATTAAAGTTGAGCCATGTCAAGTGGCTGGAGAACTAAGGTGCGTTAAACTGTGTGGTCACATGGCCTTTCCAAAGAGATGGCATTTAAATTAAGGTTGACACTTAACAACGAGCACAAGGGGTGTTCCAAGCAGACTGACAGAGAGTCCAAATGTCTTATGGAGGAATTTGGATTGGCGAGTTTAAGAGACTAAAGAAAGGTGGTGGGGGGAACATGGTCGATGAAAAATGGTGGCAGGGATGAAATTGGGTACCTATACAGGAGTTCCGTGAAGCATGGCTTTGTAAGCAAAAGCAAAATGTTTCTAGCTCTCTGTGACAGCTGCGGGAAGCCAGTGAGAATCTTCTAGAAAGGAACAAAGTCATCTGATTAGATATATAAATGTTTACTGTTTGGGTAATGTGGCAGATGGATTGTAATGGGGTAAGAGTGATAGCTGGAGACCAGTTAGGAAGCAGTCGCTGGATCCCATGGTAAATCTGTTCACAATGTTGAAGATGCCCATTAACAGATGAACAAAAACAATATGATAGGTATATACAATGGAATATTATTCAGTTTTAAAGAAGAATGAAGTCCTCTCATTTAAAATGAAATGGCTGGGGTGGAGGACACTGTGTTAAGTGAAATAAGTCAGATACAGAAAGACAAGTATTGCATGTTCTCTCTCATGTGGAAAGTTAACAGAAAGTCAACTTGAAGATAAATGATGATTACTGGAGGTTGGGAAGGGTGGCAGACTGGCAGAAGTAGCTAAAGGGAGGCTAACTTGGATCAGTGCACTCTGTGTGATGTGTTGAAATGTCACACTGAACACCATCACTGTAACATGCACAATTAATACATGGTAATGAAATATAAAACAGTAACTTTAAAAAGATGCTGCTGTATTTGTTCAGGACAGAGATAGTGGTCAGTGAGATTGGGAGATTAGAATGAAAATGTGAAGAAATAGATATGTTCCAGGGGTATTTGGGATACGGTGTCAACTGAATTTGCTAGTAAACTAAATGCAAGGTCATAAATGTTAAAAAAGAAAGAAAGAAAGAAATTATTGTCTAAATTTTTGGCTTGCCAGCGAGTTACAAAACTTTAAGAAGCAATTCGCCGACTTGGTAACTGCTGTGAACCAGCACTGCAACAGAGAGCAAGGACCCAGATCGAGCAAGATGAAGGCAGAGACACAAATTCTCTGGGATCCAACTCAGAGCTGGAACAAGTTTATTTCTTGGTTTTACAGGGTAGGGGTATGTTTGCTTACTACATGCTCAAGAAACTGATTAACATCACTAATTCAGTTTAATTTAAATCTCAGCCTCCTAGGCTACTTCTTTGTTCCTGGACAGCTTATTTATGCAGGAGGCCTGTTCCTCCTGGGCATGTCGACTTTATGGTCAGCAGCTCTTCCTCAACCATTCCTTGGTCAAAGTTCTCCAGGAACAATCTTAATTCTTAGCGGTGGAGCTGTTAATTCTTAGCAAAGGAGCTGCACACCATCCATACTCCCACAGGTAACCCTCCACAGTTGTGGTCATTGAGGCTGGGAGTTACCAAGGCTCTTCTCTTTCTCATTGCCTGCTACCGTAGAATGTTATTCATAGGAGTTTCTTCAAAGTTAGGATCATGAACTATCAAGATAATCAATTGTACAAATACTGTTGTTTTCATTCACTAACTAAGTAGTTAGAGAATTAGGAAAGAAGTTTTAAAAATAGAAATAAATGATTTTAGGGGTTCATCTATTGGTTTTATTATTGATTCTTGAGTTTTATAATTATACATAGAGAATGATGAATCTACTAATAATTACATTCTTGTGTACTTTTGTGTATATATGAGTATGTGTATGTATTAGTTTAAACTCAACAGTTCTGATAGTAAGATATTAAAATACAAATTTTTAGAGCAAGGTAAATTTATCATCCTCAATGGAGTATATTATTGTTGATACTTTGTAGCAATATTATCTCTTTTATGGTACACATTTTTGCTGCTCTGTAAAAAGCTTACTTAAAACATTAGTGGAAACTCCAGAGTTTGCCATCATTAGCATTTCTTTTAATATAGTCAGTCTTTTTCTGTAGGGGATAAGAAGTAGACTGAAACAACAAAAAGACAGTTCAGACAATAGTCTCTTCTCTTTTGTTGATAAATCTAGCTGACTTTTAAAGAGAGCACTCTAAATTGGATTCTTTTGTTTTTAAACATTTCTATTCTAAATTGGCAGACATCACAATTATTAGCTTTCCAGAGAGAAGGTAAAAGAATTCTATAGTTACCTCATTTTTTTTCTTTTTCCTGATGAATCTCTCCTTTATTCATGAAGAAAACTGTGCAGTAACCAGCTGGTATTTGTGATAACCGCATGATGTATTTTAGGAATTTACATAGCAGACGTCACCTATGCTCATCCCATTGCCCTGGATACAGTAACACTCCAGAGTTTGGGAAACACACAGAGAAGTTTGGCCTTTTCTCCTGTTTTCTCTTCCTCTAGGATCCTTTTCAGCATGATGATCTACCCACCTCATGTGTTAAATATGATTGTTAAGCTATTTTATGCTATTTCTAAAAATATTTGGCTGTATATGTTTCTATTCTTCCTTCTCCACACATGTCTATGTTACAGACTTGTTTTCTAAAGTTTTCTTTAAATTCTAGTCTAACAAACTGAAAAACTCTGATAATTCTTACTTTTGGTGACCTTCGACATTTAACCCATCTGTTTAAATTGTCGATCATTTTGAAAGGGCAACAATCACTCCTGTTAGGGCTTTCCCCTAGGAAATATCTAAGGAAGATAGATTTTAACTGTTTCTAATTAACTTTCTTATTGAGACCACACATTTTATAGCCTTTGGTTACCTATAACAAAAATATCAAAAGTATTTTATATTTTATGAAGGTTAGGTCTTTTTTTTTTAAATTAAGAGAAGACAATTTATTTAGAGGACAATTTATTTAAAAGTGGTGAAAAAGGGGGAAAAGGAGATGATAGATAGCTACTCGACGAGTAGGAAGCATTCGAAAGCGAAATACTCCGGTTAGGTCATTTTTATCCTGCCTGATGGGACAGTTCAGAGTTCCCCAGCAGTGAGATATACGAATTACAGCCCTGTCATGAATATGTTAAGCAGAAAAATATTATTTGAAAGGATATTGATTGGGGCATCTGGTGCTTACAGAACCAGTAGGAGACTAGAGGACCAGTGCTAGAAAGAAGCAGGAACCAAGGGGCCCTGTATGGCCATGGCAGCCCAAAATGCACTGGTGCAAGAGGGCAGAATGGACTGGGTTCGAATGAGAAACATCACAGACAAAAGGAGAAGATTATTCCAGGCAGGAAGATCACATGATAAGTATTCAGAACAAAGCCTGTCAGAATACACACTTTGATGGATTCTGTCTGTTTTTGGTGCTGTAGCTCAAATTAGTTATCCTTGTTATTTGTATGGAAGACTTGTTTTCTTGTTAGGGGAAGGGGAAATATATTACAATTATGTTTGCCTCACAAGTGAGTTACTGCTAGACTCGTAGATTGTGATACCGATTCTGTTTCCTTGCTCTTTTCTACCTTTGTAAACTTCCACAGGGACAGATACCTGCGTACTCCTTTTGTCATTAATATTTATCATAAGAACTGAATAGGTATGTTTGAATGAATCTTGGCAATTTATTCATTTGTCTCCTCATCATTCACTGAGAGAAATTGTTGTGGCAGAAACATTTTGTGTGTGTGTGTGTGTGTGAGTATGCACGTGTGTGTATGTGTTTGCAATGTTAAAAGAGTGAACCAGAATACATTATTCACAATATTAGCTCTTTAAAGTCTTGCAATATTCTGAGGGAGATATGTATAAACAACTAATTACGGAAATTATTTTGTAAAACAAAAAACAATGATGTTGGAATCTCAAAGCCCTGGATTCTGATCCTGACTTCTGTATTTACTCTGCTGCAGTAAGACTGGGGATACATCATTTAATATTAATTAGTCCATGTTTCTCTTTTCTAAAATGTATGGTTGCTAGGAGGATTAAATTAGTGGGGATTAAATAAATTATGTGTAATGTGCTTATTAGAATGCCTGGTGCAAAGTAGAAACAAAGTAGTTCTATTTTTTTAAGTTCTTATTTATGTATTTTTTAAAGGAATTGTTGGGTCTGAAATTAAGAAGTGATTTATCCTGACTCTGAGGATCAGAGAAGGGATTTAAACTTTGCTGAAGGATACATATTGATTTAGTGAGTAGAGAAGAGGCAGAAAATTGGATAGAAGAATGTGAATTTATGGAAGTACAGAAACTGAATATTCTGATGAGGCTCCAGTGGAACTTAGGTGATTCTGTTCATGGTAGACAGATCTGAAAAGGAGTCTGGTTGACAGGCTAAGGAGTTTGCTCTTTATACTACATCTTCTATAGGACAACTGAAGCTGTCATTTCTGGCATACACTTAGGAAGATCAGTCTATTAGAAGAAGAAAGTTGTATTGCAGCAATGAGATTGTTGAGCAGCAGACCAGTCAAGAAACTCTTGAAACAGGACAGATGAGAGAAGAGCTGAATTATGGGAAGGAGCATTTCAAAGGACATTATACTAGTAGAATTAACAAGACCAGGCAAGTAAGCAAGAGAAAACTGATCATTTCAAGATTTTGTAAATGGATGACTGGAAGAGATAATCAAATGAAACAATAAAATGTAGGGAGAAGGCTTTGGGAGGACAGATGAGTTCCTCTTTTGATGGGCTGAGGTTGACTTACCAACCTGGTGTGAAAAGGAAATATTCAGCAACAGATGAAAATCTTGGAATGCAACTGGGGAGAAAAATCAGTGTTGGGATTGTATACTTGGGAATCATGACATTGTTGTAACTTTGAAAGGTCCAGTTTCATTGTCACTGAGAGACAACAAGATGATGGGGATAAAAGCTTTATTGGCAACAACCAGGCAAGTTGGAAGATGGGGGCTTTTGTCCTTTAAAAAAAAAAAGCCATCATACTGTGGGGTGCAGCCTCAAGGGTTTTTAACAGGGATTTTGGGGGAGTCATATCAGATGGGTGGGTGCCAAGATAGTTATAAATTTCATGTGACCAGCTTTTCTGATGCACAGACTGCTTTTATTCATAGGTTGCAGGAGGTTCTGGCTTCTATAAATCTAATGAGAAGTTATGGATTAGAAAGTGTTATGAGTCATATGTTCTTAGTTCCTTTTCCTGGGAATAGTTGACCCTGAAGTTAATCATTAAGATGCAAAAGGCATTTTTCACCAGAGAACAGGGCAGGATAGCTAAAGGCATCTGTCTGCAGGAGAAGAGGTGAAGATAACAAAAGGTCACTTTCACCAGACAAGACAGTGAAATGCAGCTTCTCACAGAATAGCAGTTTAAACTTGAGATGGCTTTAGTCAGAGGTGTCATGATCAGCAAAGCTGGTGGGAAATTAATAATGTATTGCTCAGATGTGTGAACTCTAAAACCAACTAAATTAGAACTATAGGACTTATTTAAGTTGTCCCCTGATTATGTTGACATGATCAGATGAAACTGACCGGGGAAAGATTGAATACAAAAGTGGAAATGGGGAGGGCAGGGGTTACAATGGACTCTTGGGCAATGTCTACATTCGAACAGTGGAGAGAAACTAAACTAAGCCATCATCAACACTGCTGTGGAACAAGTGGGGGATGTGTTACTCTTAGTGTCCAGAAGAGGAAAATTATGACCAAAAGGGACTAACTAAAGTCAACCTGTGCATCCCAACTATAGCCAGAATTAGAATCTGGGTTGTCTGCCAAGACTTGAGTTTGTCAATCCAAAAGACTTCCCAAATGATCAACTTATGGGAGAACATGATATGGATTTTGGTTGCATGGATGTGTTGAATTTGTGAAAATCCAATGTGCTGTACATTAGAGATATATATTTTTCTGCTTGTCTGCATCCTTGAAAAGGGAAAGTCATAGGAAAGAGAAAAAAGAAGCCTTATGGAAGTGGTTGTAGTAACATAATGTTTAATAACTCATTAATGTAAATCTCATTTTATTATTATTATTATTTTAGTTCTAAGGTACTTCTTATAACTGTTCGTGTTAGATTTGTGGTATAATATATCCACATATGAGATTAACTTCAATGGTTTCTCTATCTGAAGGGACAAAGGCTTTGGAGTTGTTACTAATAATTTCAGTAAAGCCCATATAATACCTATTTAGTATTATTTATGTGCTAAGGATTACTACATTGTGTAATTATATTTAATCCTCTTCTAGGCAGAGGAGACAGCAGTTCTGCAACCCACATTTCACAGATGAAAGAGCTGAATTCTAGGCATGTTACTTGATTCCCTAAGGTTTCACAGTTAGGTACCAGTAGAACTCAATGCGATAGCAGTTCATCAACATTATGCCACTGACTAGTTGTCAGCTAAAAGAGAATAGCTATATAATCCCTAGGCTTTATATATAGGGATTATCAAGGTAAATATAGTAGATATCTGCTCTTATTTTCATTGCCATCATAATTTCTTTTTCCTTCTGGAATCATTACCCTATTTTGGGGAATAGGGTTCTTTCATCCTATTTGGTTCTCACTTGGAGTTACCAATTGTCTCCACCTCATTCCCTACACAAACTATGGAAGTAAGCATGTGACTTGACCACTTTTAATACCTATCGCTGTGGAGTCTTAAATTCTGATATCAGAAAAGACAAGTTAATATTGAAAAGAGAGGAGAACTAGAAAGGGGGTAGGGGGAAAAGAAAGGAGGGAAAAAGAAAAGAAGGAGGAAGGGAAAAATGGGAAAATATAAATAAACCTGCTGTAAATAGGGAAGGGAGAACAGAAGGGAGAGGTGGGAAAAAGGGTGAGAAATCAAGATACATCATGCACAGGTACAAAATAACCACGGTGAATGTGAATATTATGTATACAATGTACCAATACATGTTCTTGGTTAAAAAAAAAAAAAGGAGAAAGGACAAGTTTTCTCATTATAGGAGTGTCACCAATGATGGAATAGTGTAAGTCTGGAGTCCTTTTAACCATGCCCAACCCCTTCATTCCTTCACTATAGGAAACCCATATCCATTTGAAGAGAAACAGGCAAAGAAAAAAGAAAACAGAGCAGGGAGAGAGGACAGGCAGGGAAAACAGGGCTGTGGGCAGGAAGATAAAGTTCCTCCCTTAATCCATAGAAAGTTTTTTAAAGCAGTGAGGAAAGAGTTACATTTTTTGCCCTGGTTACCCTCGATTTTTATACAGAGCATATAATATTTCAATTTTTAAAGTCTTCTAAAAGAATCAATCAATTGAAATAATTTTATATGGATTTTCTTTAATATAAATGCTTTCACATTTATTTTCACTAATGTTGATTTTGAATTAACATTTTATTCTAGATATAAAACAGGAGTACATTTTAAACACAAACCTATAAAATTTATGTCTGTGTGAAAATAATATGCCCTGTGCTCTATGAAAAAAAAGAAAAACTGTTCAATTTTATGACTTCCGTGTGATGTACTGTTTTAAAAACTGAAGTAGACTGAAGAATCATTTGTTAGAAAAAAATGTCTAGGTAACTATCATCTACCACTTAAAAACATCTGTGGGCATTTAGCTACAACTCCAGGGCCAGGTGTTCAGGCTGACAGAGATGCTTCTCAACAGTGAAACCCCACCTTCATTCATCCACTTCAGGTTCTAAACTAAGGTTAAAGAGTTAGTACCTAATTGCTAAAGTGTTCTTGTCTTTTAAAAATATTCAACTCAATTTGAATCATTTTCTGATAAATAGAAATAAGCTTCAGAAGGTCTGAATTATCATTTCAAATGTTAAATCATTTATAAAAGAAAAGAAAGAATATTTATAAAACTTCTTCATAGAGAATAAATCTTAAAGCTTAGAAGTGATAAAATGTGCTAAAGAACACATATTTGAATTTTTTCTAGTCTTTCTGTAAAATTTCAGAGGCAAATATAGGCAAAATTTTGTGCAAATAGGACTGATGAAAGGACTGATACGATAGAAAATTTTTACTGTAAAGAATTCAACATTAGGAAATTGGCAAATGACAAAACAGAAAAATAAATTATTCATAATCATGAAAAAAAAGGTAGAGAAATTCTAATTTTTATGTACCAACAAACAAAGATGAGGGTGGCAAGAACTGAGTGAAATGGCTAACCTTGTACTTGATTGATAGAAGTGTAAATTTGTACCAGTTCTTATTTAAATAAATCAACTAATATGTCAGGAACCTGGAATATGTTACTGCCTCTTGCTAGTAATTCCAGTTTTGGTATTTATTCCTAGTGAAATAGTTTTACATAGAGAACCTACTCAGGGCAATGTGTTAGCTTTTCTGTTTCATTTGGCTCACATTTTAAGGGAATTCATTCCATGGTCAGCTGCTCCAAGGCAGAACTTCATAGTGCAAGGGTTTGGTGGAGCAAAGTGGCCTGGAAGCAGAGCAGAGAAACAGTGCCAGAGAGGAATGACCTAGGGACCATGTATAGTAGTACCCAAGGTCATACCTCCATGCCCCATCCAGGAGTATGCCTTACTAATCTACTAGGCATTTCTTCATCTAATTAAGTTGAAAAATCAGGATTAATGGTCATAACTCATCCTTTGAAACTTCACACCCAAACACATTTCCTTAAACCATACTCAGTATCCAAATAGAGATAATAGCAAGATCATAATTCCACCTAACACAGTACAGCTATTCCATGTACAACCAGAAATGCAATAATCTTTTCCCAAAGTTTCAACAGTCCCATTTTTTCAAAAACCCCGTCACTTCTGAGACTCAAGGTGAACCTTCAGATGTGAACATCTATAAAAATTTTTTAAAAAGTTACATAAGATAAACATTTCCATTCCAAAAGAGAGAAATAGTGGAATAGAAAGCAAACAAAACAAAAGGATCAAAGGAAGACTGAAGCCCAGCAGGGCAAGCATTAAATCCTGTAGCTCCACATCTGACATTAGGCACATGGAGGTGAGATGTAAGTATCATAGGTCCTGGGTGACCTCACTCCTGTGGACTTGCTGGTTGCTGCCCTTATAACCTCTCGTTTGAGTTGGTTCCACTCTCCTGCTTCAACTTTTCTCGGTAGATGTTCTACATTCCTTTCTCTCCAACCTTGTGGGCCTCCATTAAACCTTTGGCTTCATTTCCACTGTCCTCTCAGGAGCTTCTTAGAAATATGGAAGGAAGCCTTCATTACCCAACAGCTATTGCTTTCTGCATGCCAGTAAAACCAGCATTACAAGGACAACACCAAGATCTGCTGTCAGAAGAAGCAGTAGCAAGGACCCTGTAAACCATGGCTGCATTGGCCTCTGAGTGCTTGGGTGGCTGAGAATGATAACATGAATCTAAGAGAGCCAGTTCCCCAGAGAGCCCTTTTTGAGCAGGAGTCCAGGGACTATCTTTTCAAATGAAAGGTTGACAGTTTGGCACCTTTTAGTCTGCAATGGGTGGAGTCTTCCTTATTTTTAAGATACCATCAAAACACCTTTCTTCTTGTCTTTACACAAAATGCTTTGTTTCTTTTTAATAGTGCCAGTCTTTTTAGCAGATACATCTCCCTTGGCTCCAGATTTACAGATGGTACTTTCGCTGCCAAAATTTAAGTGTTCAATTTTGTCTGTTCTGCATTTTGTCCCTGATTCTTACTATAGATCTGGCTAAAGCAAGCAGCAGTATCCATATTACAGCCTAAATGCTGGGCTGTCTTGAAATTTCTTCCACCAGATTAACTTAATCTATTGCTCTTAATATCTGTCTCCTCCATAGTCTCAGGACATAGGAAATGTGTAGACAGATTTTCTGCCAGAGTATAACACATACAGCCTCTAGTTCAAATGCCAATGGAATCCTTGTTCCCAAATGAAACCTCCTGAGCTTGGCGTTTTCTGTCTACATTCTTATCAACATTCTGGTCTCAGGTCTGACCAGAATCGTACATCAGACTCTGTTTGTAGCATTCTCTATCTTGCATCTCCAAATTTTTCCATACTCCTCCCTCTAGCCAGTTCCAAGACTTCTCAGCCACATGATTAGGTATAGTAACAACAACAACCCCACTTCTCTATTATTGATTTTCTTTATTAGTCAGTTTTCCCATTACTGGATACAATAATTGATACCCACAATTTAAACGAGGCGAGGTTTCATTTGGCTCATGTTTTAAAGGGATTCAGTCCATGGACAGCTGACTCCGAGGCCATAGTGCAAGAGCATGGGAGAGGAAAGCAGATGAGTTCATGGTGGCTGGGACACAGAGCAGAGGAACAGAGTAGTGTCTGAGAGAAACTGTCTAGGGACCACATATAGTTCTCAAGGTCACACCTTCCTGTCCCTCTCAGACACATCTAGGAGTGTGCTTCACTTAACCTACTAGGTCTTTCTTAATCCAATGAAGTTGACATGTTAGGATTAATGGTCACAGGCACTAAGATGTGTTTTGAAGCATTATTCATGATTGTAAAACCTCAGAAATACTCAATTATAAGAGAAATCCTTAAGTAATTTGTCTTGTAGCCCAATTTATATAGTGATTTAAAAATTTCTGAGAAAAAGATGCGTAGACATGCAGAACCACTAAACAGAATGGTGAGATCAGAAACAGACATAAGCTTAGGGACTATAATGACAGAGACAAAGTAGGGAAATCAAGTAGTATTTGTATTACATTTTTATATTGTAGTACCAAATTCTTTTGGATTCTCCCTGTGTACAATCATGTTTTCTGCAAATAATGATAATATTTCTTTCCTTAAAATTCTCATACATTTTGTGTATTTTTCTTGCCTTATTGCACTGGCTAGGAGTGTTAGTTTATCTCAAATATAAATAATACTGGCATTTTGTTTTGTTCTTGATTTTTAAAGAAAAAGTTTCAAGGATTTTATTATTCAGTATGTTTGCTAGAAGATTTTTTTATACCTTTTCTCAAATAAAAAATGCTTTCTATTCTTGGTTTGCTGAGTTTCTATTATGAATAACTATTGAAAAACAGATGATTTTTTAATTTTAATTTTTGAGGTAATTTTTCCCTTTTTATTCTCTTCCTGTAGTGAATTACATTAATTGAGTTTTTGTACTCTAAATCAATTTTTGATTCTTGGAACAAATAAATCTAAACAAGGTTGTAATGATCTTTTTTTGTATTAGTAGATTTGGTTAGCAAAGATGTTAGTGTTTTTTCATCAGTTTTTATAGCGATGATTGGTCTTTGATTTCTCTTTTAAAGTTCTTGTTGGGTTTAGTGTGGAGATTATGTTAACCTCTTAAAAAGAACCAGAAAATATTTTGTGTTTTTTTCTGCTTCCTGGAATTTCTTATGTACGATTGGTATTACTTTTTTCTTTACTTGTGTGCTGAAATTCACCAATGAAGATATTTAGTTATACATTTTCTATGGAAATGTTTCAAATTACAAATTCAGTTTCCTTCATATATATTGAGTTGTTCTTGTTTTTTTTGTGTGTGTTTGTGTATGTGTGTGCATGTGTCAGTTGGGTTAGTGTGTATTTTTTCTAGAAATTTGTCCTTGTTATCTAAATTTTCAAATGATTTGGTACATAGCTGTTCAAAATATCTTCCTGTTACCTTTTGAATGTTTGTAGAAATTTAATGTTTTACTTTTCATATATTATATATCTGTTTATTTCTTCATGATCAGTGTTATAAAGCATTTATTACTTACATTAGTTCCTTTAGAGCCATCGTTTTAGTTATGGCACCTTTATTCTTAACAGCCTAATAAGGAATGTATTCATGTCTTTCAATGAATGAAATGTTAAAGAAATTGTGGTGCAACCATACCATGAGAGAACAGCCAGGATGACTCTATAAAGTGTTATGCTGAATGAAAAAAAAAAAAAAAAACACACCCCAAAACTGATTTCAAAATACTATACCACAATATATGATGCCATTTATATAACGTTCTTGAAATGACAAAATTACAGAAATGGGATCATACTATAGTTTTGCAAGATGTTACCTTTGGAGAATATTGGGTAAAGGGTGTGAAGAATCTATCATTTTTTACAACCGTGTCCGATACAAAATTATCTCAAAACGATTAATATGTAAACAGTGAATGATTTATAGGGAGAAAAACTCAATTCATGGATGATGTGACTGATGGAAGCCCTTGCCGACCAATTTTCTTGACTTTAAGTGTTTCTACTTAACAGTCACATACTGTTTCTTGTTTTTTGAGGGGGTTAACTTGGCCTCCTCAACTGGACTGTGGACTCCCCCCGAGCAGGGAGAACGTGTCCTTTGCTTGCTCTTTTTCACATCTTCCACACTATCTAACAATACCAAGGATGCTGAAGTGGATCTTACTTAACGTTTTTGGCTCTTGCTTACATCAGTGAAATAGAGGATGCAGTCATAAAACACTGCTACTTTGTTAAATTGGAAATGTAAAATGATCAATAATATGGTATTTTTGTTTTATTTCTTCATCCCGTGGAGAACATAAGAGACAGGGATTAGAATTTGTATGAAAGGTACATTCTGCTCTGTTCTGGTTGATAGTTTGGCTTCCTGCTGAATTTCTAAACATTCGAAGTATTTTGTGTCCATTTTCTTAGATAATTTTGCAACATTTCTTTGAGGTGGTCATAGGAAAGGAACCTTGTGTCTTTCTTCCTAGGTAAGTTAACACATTTTTGAGGTCATCACTTTGCCTTTTAAAGGCACACAATAATGTTTTCACAGAACCATAGAAGTCAGTTATTATTGTCATTTGCTAGCTTAGATTTTTAGCTGCATGTAAGACATCTAAACTTAGATTTTTAGCTGCATGTAAGACATTTTTAGCTGCCTGTTGACATCTGTGAAAATTTTACACCTTCAGAACCTTTTAAAGGTAGGGTCCCCATGTAGACTTCCCTGATACTACCTGTCAACTGAGGGTTCTTGTTCAATTTGTGTAGAAATACCAAATTGGTGAAGTTTAGCTTTCATTTAGTGTTGACAGCCATTAGCTTTGAATACCAGTAACTGTCAGCTCTTTTCATGTCAGCAGCCCTCCTTGCTGCTTAGAGTAAACAGTTCCAGGTCGCCTCAGGAACTCTTCAGCCTCCACAGGTGGCAGCACCTGGCACTTCTCCACTGCTCTCTTACCATTCTCTGGGTGCTAGTTGTCTTCAGTGTTACCAGCCTTGGCTGCTGGCTACTTTTGGCACCAGTGTTACCAGCTCTAAGTGTACCAATTTAGCATGCTTTACAAAATAGAATCATGAATACACAAGAATATACCATCTAGAAGAGCCTTTATGAGGACTTATGCTACAGTTTAAGGAGGGAACAGCACATGAACTGAACTTGCTATGGGTATAGGGAAGTTGCTTATAAAGGGAGAAAAAAGGCAGGCTCATAAATGTGCAGTGTCAGACTCTGGTCATGGGTAGGGAGGAGCCCTTCCTGCACCAAACTGAGGAGGGCTGTGGAAGGACAGGATCATCCAGAGAGGCTGCAGGGCAGAGTCATCCAGCTAGAGCCACGTTTGAATCCTGCTGCAAGCAAAGAAAATGTCTCCTGGAATGGCAGTGTGGTGCCTGAGGTAGCTAGGCCAAGTGTGAGGTGATCGGGGTAGCCAGTTTTGAGAAGTGGCAGCTCCATTTCTCTTGTCTCAATATCAGTCCTAGGACTTTTCTTCAGTTTCCCAGCATTCCTACTGAAATGATTCTATTGTTTCTGTCGCTGATTTGTAGTCTTGCATGTGATTTCTTTGTAATACTTGTGAGAAGAATAAATAAACCTGTGATCATAAGATTCCTAAAATAACATTTTCATGAATTGAAGGTAGATAATTAGATTATTTTCTGTTATCATTTGTTAACACTCTGCTTAAGAGAAAAAAATTATTGAGTTTCCATTACTCTTACACATATTTCATATTTATTAAATTAAATACATTTTTTAGTGAAAGCCCTCAACTATTTAAAAAGTAGGTTAGTGACTTATGAATAACTTTTTCTTTACTTTTTTGGGGGGGGAGTGCCAGGGATCGAATTCCTTGCACTTGCTAGGCAAGTGCTCTACCACTCAGCTAAATCCCCAACCCCTGTGCATAACTTTCTGAATAACTGTTAAAGGGCTATTAATGGATGGTTTATAGTAGAAATCACATAAAAATTTAAATTTTTTTTTTCAGGTAATATTATAGTGCAGTGTGTGAAATAAATCCCTGTTAGTCTGTATCCTGTAATGTAATGCCAAATTCAATAATGGGACTAAACTAAATGATACCTTTACTAGCTGAAGGAAACAAACAGATACTTAAAGGTTAATATAGCTATAGAAAGTAAGTTTTTGATTCCTTTTTTGAAAAATGCGGCAAGGCAGAGATGTGGTAGTGTGAATTTGGCTAATACTAAACTTAATAGTAAAGGCCTCATCTATCATGGGAATGGAGCAAACACCATAAACCTAAAAGATTTGGTCCTGTATATGGCATTCCACACTTATTTAGGTATACTACATGTAGAACTAAGACTGAAAAAAATGCTACATTATTCCAAGCTATTGAAATATTTCCTCTAAATATCCTTTTCTCAAAAGAATAATTTTATAGTAGTATTTAATGTTTCTTCTACCTGAAAGTCACACTTGAGAAAAAGTATACAATCTCTAATTCTGAGCTCAAATCTTAGCTCCTTTACTAGAACCATTGCCGTGAAAAACTCACTTATCACTCCAAACTTCATTCCTCTCAGCGGTGAATGGGCTGTTATCTGCCTCACAGGATTATTGTGGTGCTGAACTGAGGTGACAGTAAGGTGCCTGATTTCTAGTAGGATCTCCGCCGATGCTGAACTAAATTAAGACTTTAAACAATGCTACAAGCTTTCGTATTTATCTTTTGTTCATGTTCCTTTGTTTCTCCTTTCCAACATTGATTCTTGCTTTTCTCCCTTCATTAAAGAATATATCGATTTATATTGGCTTATTCTTTTGTATTGCAACCTTTTTCCATACTTGAAAACAACTTTGTTATAAATTCTCATCTCTAAAGTAGATAATTCATTCCTCAGCATTTAGGTAAGTCTGTGAAATATTGATATTAAAGAAACTTAAGTCTCCATGTGGATAATGTGAATCAGTCATGATACTTGGCAAATGCAGAGTCAATGCAAAAGACCATGGGATCCATCATATGTCTGCCTTTCTGAGTCACCCAGCATGGAGTTAATCGTCACAGCCAAATGCCAATACTAGATAAGAAGCATGATCAAGAAATGGAGTTCAGGGAAAAGGAAGTGTTAAAAAGAGCCAAAGTAATTGGGTAAAAATGCTAGGAAAAATGATCTTCAATGATCTTGTAGTATTTTTCATCAATCAATAAATTGGATTTAATCAGTCTTAAAATCTTTCATTTTAGAAGAAACCATTAAGAAAATGAAAAATACAACCTACATATTGGGAGAAAACACAAGCAAATGATGTATAACTAATAAAGGACTTGTATGTATAATATATAAAAAATTCTTACAATTTAATAAATAAAAGAAAACCCAATAATCTCAAAGCAGTAGGCATATAAAAAGAAAGTCCATAAAATAGGCCAAAGTTTTCAGTAGACATTCTCACTAAAAAGATACACAAACGGCAAATAAGCACGTGAAAGGATGTTTATTATGATTACTCGTTAGGAAAATGCAATTAAAAGTAAAAAGAGACACCTCTGTACCCAAGCAAGAATGACTGTAATATAAAACATGGACAAAACCAAGTGTTGGCAAGGTTATGGAGAAATTTTAATCATTGTGTTTTTCTGCTAGGAATGTAAAATACACCAATCTTTTACAAAACAATTTAGCAGTTTCTCATACAATTCACCATAAGTAACCATATGGCGAGCAGTTATACTCCTTTGTGTCTCTCCAAGAGAAATGAAAAAATATATCCATGCAGAGATTGAACTTGAATATTTCCAACAGCATTATTCATAAAAACTAAAAAATTGACAACAGTCTAAATGTCCATCAGCTGATGAACAAAATGTGATAGGCTGATATAGTAAAATGCTATTTAAAGAAAGAAGAATGAGACAAAAAAATACTGATACATTAAAATGTGGGTGAATATCAGGAAACATTGTGCTAAGTGAAAGAAAGCAGACACAAAAATCATATATTATACAATTTTATTTGTATAACACCTTAGGAAGAGGCATATTTGTAGACATAGTTACAACATGTAGTTCTCTGGGCCTGAGATTGGGGTGAGGTGTGGCACTGAACGACTACATAAAAGCACAAGGAAACCTGTTAGGGTAATGAAAGCATTCTAGAACTCTGCTGTGGCGATGGTTGCATACTTTATATATTTTCTGAAAATAGTAGAATTGTACCCTTACATGGGGTAAATTCTAAATTATACCTCAATAAAACTGTGGTAAAATTTTAATATACTATCAGTTTTTTAAATTCAGCAATTTCTGTTGTCTGAAATGCGTGCTTATTTTCTTTTCTTTGCCCTTCTGTGCATAGTAGACTTGCATAATGGCTATGTTTAACTTTCAACTGACTTTAGACTGTGACTTTTGCTAAGGCTGTAACTCCACTGTTTTATTTAATCTCAAAGCAGTAGACATATAAAAAGCAAACAAGCAGTGCATTCAGCCACAGAGAGAGTTTTCATGTGGTATTTAGTTTACATATAATGAAATTAATTTTTATCATTATAGTCCTATGAGTTTTGTCAAACACATACAGTTGTGTAACTACAACTGCATTGAAGATATAGAACTATTCCATCACCCAAAAAAGTTTTTTTTTCATGCTGTCCTTTGACAGTAAATACTTGACCCATATCCAGCCTCTAGCAGCCATTCATCTGTTTTCTGTCCCTAGATTTTATGTGTTCTAGAGTGTCTGGTAGATGTTTTTAATCTGGCTTCTTACACTTAGTACTGTATATCCACAGTGTTGGATGTATCAATATTCTACCTTTTTGTTTTTTTGCTGAGTTGTGTTCTTTTTTTGTGAATTTATCACTTGTCGTTCTGTTCACCCAATGAAGGACTTTTGAGTAGTGTCTAGATTTTTGATATCATGAATAAAATTTTTATAAACTTTCATCAGAGAGGTTTTGAGTGAACATAAAACTATTTTTTGAGTAAGAGTTGCTAAATGTCTATATTCTAATATTCTCTTGCTAACTTTTCAGTATTTCTAGAGTCTATAGTGATGATATCTTTTTACAATTTTATGATATTTCTTCTATACAGTATTTTGGATGCATCCTACATCGTATGTTAGGTTTTCATTTTCATTCAATTCAAAATATTCTTTAATGTTCATTTTTAGTTGAGAAGTATGTTTAAATTTTCAAACATTTGAATTTTCCCAGATATCTTTCTATTACTGAGCTATACTTTAATTCTATTATGTTTGTAGAGAATATAATATGTATGATATTAATGTTCATGATTTGTTAGAGTTTATTTTATAAGTTGTAGTATGGTCTAGTCTGGTGACTGTTCCAAATACACTTAAAAAGTATGTGTATTCTGCTGTTTTGTGCTGGAATATTCTGTATGTATCAGGTCAAGTTGATTGGCCAAGTCTTCTGTATCCTTACTTCTTTTCTGTTTATTCTTTTGATTACAAACAAAGAAGTGTTAAAATACTTGATTGTCATCATAGATTTTTCTATTTTTTTATCCTCTTCTATCAGATTTTGTTTCATGAAATAAAAAAACCCTGTTTTTAAGTGATCATAGACATTTCATGTGAAAACAGTAAATCTTTCAGACAAGTAGAAACAATAGAATCTTCTCTATAATCCTCTTTAAAAAGTTAAAATGGTTTTCATGCACAGACCATGTGAATACATTTTCTTTTGTTCTTTAAATTAGCATAGTAGTTCTTAGACTGGAAAGTTAAAATCCTGTAAGATTGTACACATAAATCTATGTATACTTCATAGATGATTTAAAGAATAGTTAAGGATATATTTAATTCTTCCTGAGTTATCTCCTGCAAAATGCATCTCCACCTTTTTTTTCTGCCTCCTTTATTCTGCATAGGAATATTCAATTCAAAGGTCACATTCTCAGTAAACTTCTGTAAATGACTTTTCCCCTAGTAGATGAATCTAAACTCCTGTATCTCTTCATGTCTCTATCATGGCTTGTGAAATTCTGTTATATTTGCTGTATTGGTAAGATGCCTTCAAAGACTAACTCAATAATCTGTTTCCACATTGCTTGTCATAGCAACCCAATATGTGGTTAGGTCCTTTGGGGTGCTTTTAAACAAATAGATGAATAAATGAATACAACTTCTCTGCTATCTTGAACAAAGTGGTAATTTATGTTTTTGTTGGTCTAACTTAATAATTGTGGAGTCATGATCCCTGGCAAAATACTTCACTCCTTATGTCCTTTTGCTGAATAATTAAGCAGACTGTTTATCGTTTGGGGGCACGTAAGTAATGTAGTCTACTAAGAGACGTTTCTGGTGTATCCCTCTTTCTCTATTGAGGAATGCAAAGCTGCGTGGCAGTGCAGCTCACTATTCCCTGGCCCATGGTGAGCTGCTCTCAGAAGGTAATTTCCCACTCTCACTCTCTTCTCTTCATCTGGTTCTACAAGGTGCCCCTATTCACTATCACTTCTTTCAGCTATTGCTGTCTGCCAGCAAGGTACTTTGTTCTGAAAATGCTCAAGGATGCAAAGTTCTCTGAGATCATCCAGTATTAGAAAGAATACTTTCTCTCTTATTTGTGTTCACTTTGCAGTATGCTTCCTCCAACATTTTCGAGTGTTTTTGTACATATAATCTTGCCATCCCATTGCCTTCCTAGAATTCAGATGGAAATTTGTGAAGGAATGGTCTGGAGGACAGATTTGCACTCATGAAATCCATTCATGAAACTGTCCGTCTTCACTGCAGTTTAAGCTTTGTGATTGACCCAACTTAGTTTTTTATTTCTTAAGAGTGATATTTTTTCCTCCAAGAGATTTATAATGTCACATAAAGATCACTTCTTGCAGGCCTGACCCTTCCAGACATACCTATACCAGGGGTCACCACAGTTCTGACCAATGAGAGCTGGTTTATTGTACCTTGAGCATCTACAGGGCCTGTTTAGTTATTTGTAACAGGGTGGGCCAGGTCTGAAAGATCTTAGTCTTGCGTCCTGGATGTTGACTGAGCTGAAACTTTTCCAGGCACTGATAGCTGAAATAAAATGCCTCAGATAGTCACGCCCAAGTCATAATGCAATTATCAATGCAGGGAAACAATTAATAATAGATGGTCTAGAATAAATACTATAATAGGATATCTTGGCACTTGAATGAGATCCAAGGCCTGAGAAGCTAGGACATGGTGCACCTGTATGTCTAGGCGGGAAGGACAGTGGTAATTGGGTGCTAGGGAAAAGGGCCTAGCCACTAGACTCACTTCTGGTTCTGGGCTTTTGGCTTAACCCAGAGCTAAAAGTGGGTTACCATAATAAAGCAAGTGAATGAGAATGAGAGCATGGGTCTGTGTGCATTTTTATCCGTTCCTTCTGAGACATTTGTGAGAACCTAAATGTGTTAAATGCTTTTTTAGGAAGACGCTTGTTCGTAAGATCTGAAATAACTGAGGCTCAGGAAAGCAGTGGAAGCTCGCCACAGAGCAGCAAGTACGGCTCTACTCTGAGCCTTGAGAGTGTGAGCTATCATTCAGAAAGCATTCGTATTTGTTCTAACATTGATGGGGCTGGTGCTTGTGTGTGCTAAGTGCTTTGTATACTAATAATACACCATATTAATGGAAACTCTTAGCATATTATTTCTTGGGAGTTGACAGGCTGTGATACAGATGGAATTTGGTGAAGAACTGGACTAATTAGTCAATTCTGTATATCATTAGATTTTTTCCTTCCACAGTTACTGAGTTGAGGGAAGCTGAAGGTCGCCTGTTAACCATCTGCATCTGTAGGGTAACAAATCACAATCACATGTGTGGGGGGACCTACTAAGCTCTACATACTATGAGCAGTGAAAGTCCCTTGTGGCTAGACTGATTTAGTGGAGATGTTCAGTATGTGTCTGTAAGACCACTTAATTGCTGGCCGTCTCTTTGCTGTATGTCAAATGGAAGCCCTAATCTCCCTTTACTCGCCCTGCTACTGTGCTTAAATGACTACTAGCATTGACTGATGAAACATTAAATCAGATCACCAAAGATTTTGAAATTTTAGTAAACACTAAACATTTGTTATATTCCAGAACTATATTTGTGAACATATTTATAGACACATTCCCTTCCTCATAGAGCTTATAATTTAGTAACAATGCAGCTTTTGACGGCATCATGATGGGAGGTAATTAACATGTCTTTAAGGTAAGGAACAATATAGTAGGCACTATTAGGATCCGACACATTAAATGCTGAAGATACATTGCATAGATTGGCTGCATATTAGTCCTACAATTAGAATCTATAACTGATACACAAGCTATAGGTGACAGATAATTAATAAAATGTTCATTTATATAATTCCAAGTATCTGGAGTGAATAGGCTGGTTAGTTTAATTGGGCTCTAGTATCATATCAGTAAAACTTGGTGTGTAATCTTTAGGTACCACATCAAAACAGAGGAAAGTGATGAATTTGGACTAGCTCAAATTTGCTTTCATCTTATGCAATATATTAGTCATATGCTGTTGACCATGTCCTCCTTTATTGAAATACTTCATTTTCTTGGCTTTTATGTTCTTGTATTACTTTGGTTTTCCTTCTGTTTCTTTTACTCTGGCTAACTATTCACCTTCTACCAACCTTCAAATTCTGAAGTCCTAAGGTCTGCTCTTGGGTCTTTGTACTTTTTCTATGCTTAATCTTTCTTAGTGATCACGGTTAGTTCCACGTCTTTGAGTGCATTCAATGCTGGTAATTCTGTATTTATATCTCTAGCCCTCAGCTCTCTCCTACATAGGCAACTGCTGATTTCATATCTCTGTCTTATTACCAGTTGCCACTTCAGATATAATGCCAGCAAACTGAACTTCTGAATTCTCCTCTACCCTTCTCTTTCTCCCAGGTTTTCCCCCTTTCTGTAAGCCAGTTGCTTAAATTTAAGATTAAGACATAGGAATTAGTTTTAATTGCTCTCTTTCCTTCCATTCCCACACCCATTCCCAGAACCAGAAAGTATTGTTGGCTTTATTTAAAAAATACACTGAATCAGTTTCTTCCTCTACCTCTCTACTGCTACTTCTGATCCAAGACACTGCTGCTTTTCACCTGAACTTCTGAATTTGCTTCTTGACTATTCTCTCAAATTCTGCTTTGGTTTCCATGTAGTCAATTCTGTGTTGAGCATTCAGACACTATTTTAGTAACCTTAGTCCTGTTAATCACACAATGTTTAAAATTTTGCAGTGCCTCTTGTACTTATAGTGATCTGGCCAACAGAACCCCTGAAGCCTCACTTTCTCTCTTGTTTCCCATCCATTATGAGCTCCCAACTCCCATTCTGTTTTCTTCCAACATGGAAAATGCTTTCCTGCCATGAAACCTTTATTCTTGCTGACTATCCCCCATGAGATGCCCTTGCTGGACCTTTGCAGATGACTCCTTTTTACCCCATCTCTTCAGAGAGGCCTTCCTTGACCAGCTCTGTGAAGCAACCTTTGGCTCATTTTCTGACCTGACTGAATTTACTTCTTTCATAACCTCTTCATTGTCCATCGATTATTATAGGTGTCTTTGTCCCCACACGAAAATGTAAACTCCTTGAAGGCAGAGCGCTTGTCCGTGTTGTGTACTGTTAGTCTCTTAATCAAGCGGTGCACACAGTAGGCATGGAGTCAGTGCCCGTTGCACGTACTGTTTTAGCTCTGTGCATGGCCGCAGCAGGCCTTTTCAGTTTGGTGAGATGGTGGCATCCCAACCTTACTCATGGCCATTTTAGAAGTTGGAAGGCAGAGCCACATACAGCCCTCTCGGGTGGATTGCCTCCCTTGTATTTCTGAGGAAGGAATTTCCACAGTGGGCCAGGGGATCCTGCCATGGAATTTCATTCTTCTGGTTTTCCATCCTTCCTTCAAGCCAGTCTACTTTTTCTTACAGTTAATATTATATCTAACCATATCCAAGGCCTACAATTTACTATATTGGGGAGGGCACAGAAGTTGTGAATTTTCATGGCCCAAAATGCAGCTCCTTTACTTATATAAAATACAAGCTCTGTGTTCTGTTTTTTTGTTTTTTTTTAATCAGTTAAGCCCCAGAATCTCAGATCCTTTATTACTGACTGCTGTTGGGTATAGGATCCTCCACTAAGTAGTAAAGTTCATTTGAGTCTTCTGGGTGACTAACATTAGTCTGGAGCTAGTGGGGAACAAAATGAACACTTTAAAGATAGTGACTCAGAAATTAAACACTTTCTTCACCCTGCAGGCAGGTGCCTAAACAAGTTAATAAACTAATATCCTGAATTTTTCAGCAATTTCTTGGACAGCTTTGGTCTTTCCAAATCTCAACTCTTCTAATATTTATCCCTTTTTGAGAAGAGTCAAAGCTTTTTATTGCTTCTGCTGGTTATCTTATCTGTAGATAATATTTAAGGAGTCCTGATTTTGTCCCACAACTTCCCTTCATAACCTTACCTTCCATGTTTCTTTTCAAAGGACGGGAGGATAACAAGGATCAGGGTGTTGCCTCAGCTTTGTTCCTTTCCAGGCACATTGGGCAGTTAATTATAGTAAACATGTGGTCCCATTTGCAAAATGGATATACTTATTGTTCCTGACTTACACTGATCAATACTCATAGCAAAAAGTAAACATGATACTGCATTTAAATTACTTAGGACACTTCTTGGTGAAGAATCACTGCTCTTTAAATACTAGCTGTTTTTCTTCATCCCCTGTTCCCCTTCACCAACTGAGTCTCTGAACTTGCCCCATACATTCCTGTTGCAATGTGATTGGTCATGGCTGTTTCTTTTCCCTATAATACTCCTCTTTTCCTTCTTCTCCAACTATTGCATCTGCCCCATCACTAGAAAGTTTCTATCTTCTTAGGCAGATCCCTGAAAGGATCTTTCTGAATTTAACTTTTACTGACACCTTGAGCCTCTCTCTCTCCTCTGTGATGAATTCTCTGCTGCCACATGGCTTTGTGTACTCCTGTCTTTGTACTCTAATTATTTTCCTCCTGAAATATTACAACATTTAACTATAATCTATCTAATATTATTGCATTAAGTCAGAGGTCCATTTCCCTTCTGAGTTTGCAAGCACCCTGAGATCTGTGAAAACTCATAAACCTTGGACCAGAGCGTGGTCTCCTGTCTAGAACAGGAGCCTCTCCTAAGAGGTTATACCTGTGACAGTAAATTAGTAATCTGACATCCAGAGAGCTGAACAAATTCCATCAAATCTAGCCATGCTGCAGTGACTGTTGAAGCAACTAACTCAACTCCCATCATACTCTTCTATGTGTTACTTTTAGTTATGATATAAAAATTCTAGAGAATCGTACATCCTGCTAATAGTAATAGGAGACAAGAATGCATTCTTTTTTCTGGCATATCTCCTTTCTGAAATTTCCTGTGAATTGGAGTCTAGAAACACATATAGAACATTTTCCCCTTCAAGTACACAAGAGGGACACTGAAATTTGCCTTTAAGCATTCGCCACAGGCTCACAGAGCCTTCCTCTGTGCTCTTCCTATGGGTCAGTGTGGGTGAAGAGGAAGGCTCTGTCCCAGTGTGACTTCTCTTTTGCTAAATTTTGAAGGTAGCTCAATGTTTGTGTTCTTCCTTTGATTCCATTACCTCATTCCTGACATATGGGATGAGGACCTTTAATGGCCCCACCTAATAGTGCGTAAGGATTAATTACAATATTTCATAGAAAGTGCACACGCAGTTCATTGCCTTGCAGATAGGATGGTTGAGTTCATATCTTCAGAATTCAAGTGTCCTTTGGGTGAGCCATGGTATATACACTGAGTTCTTATCCGTATTGATGGTTCATCCTAAATCTGTGGATCTCACTGAAGCAGTTTCTTACCTTGTATCAGGAACAGAAATATTGACGTCTGATAAGATCGTACTGTGGGTAAAGGTTTCTTGTCCAAAGTTCTTTTCATTTGTTTCTTTGTTTATTCAAGTTTGACTCTGCTTATAGCATACAGAAACTGCTTCTTGTAGAGTGTAAAGTGGTGGAGGTTTTCCATGTCTGGTTTTCAATTTCCTCAAGATAGTATATCACAAGTGAAGCTCAAAATGGGTTCTGTTTTAGGACCAGTAAGAGGTGCTGGGAAAGTTCTCAAACTATCCAAGAAAAAGAATTATGTTTTCATATTTTTCTTTGGTTTGCCTCCAGTAGACCTCAGGGCAGGCAGCAAGTCTTATAACTTCTGTTGATTATGTGAAGTCAGTGCAACTGGGAATGATTTGTAGCTTTAGTGAAACTCTTTGAAGAGTGTGGGTTGTGTTAGGCTAAGCCTGACTCAGAAGCATAAAAAAAGTTTTCTTCCTTATCTCCCTTCAAGGCCATGTTATGAGTGGGTGTTGTGCCCGAATGTGTCCTGGAGGATGGCAAGTGTGGACTTCAGAGCTGTATGATTTACTGTAAATCTTCAGGATTCTCTATATTTGTGGGGAGAGGGCAGTCTTGCGGTATGAGACAAGAAGCAAAGGTTTGTAATTTTCAAATTACCATTAAAATAGCTGATCTAAACTTGAATAGCCACTATTCTCTCAGACCCATCAACTTTCTATAGGAGTTGAAACGAAAATGTTTGGCTATAAAATAATCATGTTTTATATACACTGTGATATTTAACATTCAAAACAATGACCTCACAAAGCAGGCCTTTATTCGTATAGAAAAGAAAAGGAAGATTCAGGGTATCAAGACTCACTCAAAGAAGTGAGCTGGCATGGGACAGAGGATGGAATTCACATATTGTATCTGGAATTCTATGCCTTCACTTCATGAGTGCTAACTGGCAAGTGATATAAAACTTCTGAGCTTCAATGTGTGTACCTGAAAAATTAAGATAATGATATTTCCCTTGTATGGTTGCTTCTGTGCTTTCCTTTCTAGGCCCGAATAGTTATGCCAAACAAATTCCTTGACTTCCTCTTATTGCAGAAATTTCAGAGAAAGAAGGCCTAGTGGCCATGTGTATCCTTAAAATTGCTTCCCTTTTGTGTTCATTAAAGGAATGTGTCAGCCAGCTTTATTGTTACTGTAACAAAAACCTGAGATAAATAAATTTATACAAGGTACATTTTGGCTTCCTTTGGAGATTTCAATCCATAGTAAGTTGATTTTGGACCTGTGATAAAGCAGTGCAATGTGGTAAGAGCACGTGGTAGTGAAAGCTGCTCATCCCATGGCAGCCAGGAAGCAAAGGGAAGATTTGGAAGCAACCAGGCTCCCACAGTCCCCTTCAAGGGCACACCCCCAGTGACTTAACTTCCTTTCACTCAGCCCCACCTCTTAGCAGTTCACCATGTTCCTATAGAATAGCATCGCCGTGGGGCCAAAGGTTTAAGACATGGGCCATTAGGAGACATTCAAGATCCAAGAAACTGCAGGGAGTACTGAAACTTCTGCAGACAAACAAACAAACTCAATAGCATAGTTACAGGTAAATAATTCCCTGTTTATTGCATTCTGTCTGAATTTGGAAAATGAAATTTCCTTCCCTGCTG
>PVJO010011607.1:0-56493 GCA_004026905.1 Hystrix cristata | reverse complement strand
TGTCTCCAACCTCCCAGTCTTGGTTTTCACTCTGATTATGGTTTTCCCTTGTTTTTGCCGCTGACCATTTAGCTTTTGTTTAGTTTACTTCACTGACTTCACAGTTTCCTCAGGTTTCCTCACTTGCTAGTTTCCCCTGCCTTGTCTGTTTGATGATTTTGTTTGTACTTCTGACCGCCTGTGTCCTCCATCTCCGATTAACTCAGCTATCATGGGCAGTCTGAAGAAGCAGATGATGAAAGGTATTTCATCTAGATAAGAGGTTAGGAGACAATTGAGTGTGTATTAATATTCCTTTTATAAACAGAAGTTGGTAGCACTTTTCCTCTAAGAGTCTAAAAGCTGAGTTGCAAACCTTTGGTTAGACTTTCTGTTTAGTAGAGGGAGAATTCCCTTATTCCACCATGTTTGCACTGAAGAAAGAAAGAAACATTGTTTGCAAAACTCTTAGCTCCCCTATAGAAGACACTGCTTTGTTCATTAAGTCAATAATTATTTCCTGAGTGAGCAAAGCATTGCCAACACTATGAAAAATCTGAAGTGAGGTAAGGCTCAGACCTGATGTGCTGAAGCCCACTCTGGGGGACATCTGAGCCAACAGGTCATTTGTGAGTCTGAGCTGGGCCGAGCGAATGCATGCGTGGGTGGTGACTCTCCTAAGATCCACATAAAATCAGACAGTGGTACCTAAGTGTCTCTACTGTGATAGTTTCAGTCTGTGTCCTCTTAGGGGACATACAGAATGTAGAATTAAAGGAGGGAAGAAAGAAGCTGCACATACTTTCAACTGTTACATTTTTAAAAATTTTCACAGTGATGAATAAATGCTTGAATCAGATTAAGCAAGATCTGATTTTATTGACACGTATTGATTTATGAAAAACAAAATGCAAAATTATTTTCTTAGAATAATTTCCTAGTGAAATAGCTCCCCCACCGAGGGCGTGAAAATGATGTAAGGCGATCCTCGCAGTGTGACAGACCTGAGGATATGTACCACGATTTCCCGTTAGCCTGTCGCTTGTGAGTGCAGGCACAGAGTGCTGTTATACCAGGATGGTGTCTGAAATGTATGTTGTACTGTATTTAAAAAGCCACAGTGTAATTTTCACTCAGTAAATTTTAACATCAGAACTGTTTAATGAGGCAGCTGAATTCCCTCCTCAGAGGCTTTCATTAGCTGTATATTCCTTTCATTTATTTTAGAAATCCTTCTTCCATGATAAATATATCCATTTCTGGACCAAAATGTTCATTTCAAAAAGCAAATACATCTCCAGATTCCCAATGGGGTTGTCTCCGAGAATCTTGTGTGTTAAGACAGTGGTTATGGATCTTAGGGAAAACTGTTTTTATGAGTGAGGACCCTCTCATTTATATCAGTTTATTTCTTTTTCACCTTAGGCGTGAGAGCATAATGCTTACTATCTAGTCATCTGAGAAATACATGTAAATTTTCTATGTCAGCCGTGTCACTTTATGCAAAATCAGATATTCCTTCTATCATCACCACTATGTTCTGTTGAATTAGGACAATAACGTTTCATACTTCAAAGTGTTATTCTTAGGATTGCATGTGTTCCTGAGTATAACGCACTGAGGAAGGGGTTGAATAATATTCTCTCTCAGTTTGACTCTAATTTTGGGGTATCCAGGGAGAAAAGTGGGGGTAATTGCTCAAGCCTCCTCTTTAGGAATCCCTGAGATATTTCTAAATGTAATAACACCGTTATGGTTTGTTTCTAGATGTCCCCCTCAAAGCCTCATACAGTCCTAGGTGGGGCTTTCAGGAGGTGGCTGGATCTAGAGTGTGTAATTACTCAGTTAGTCCACTGACTGGTTTCACATAGTTCTGCTAGGATCAAGGATGTGCTACTAGGAGTAAAGGCAGTAGGACTAAGGGTAGGAGTGCTACCTGCCCAAAGGGAGTGTAGCCTGCATAAAATATGAGGGTCAGAAAGAGGCTTGTTGTCCCCTTGCTTGCTTTGCTGCCTTCTGCTCACCATGAGCTGTTTCTCCTCTGTGATGTCTGTCTGCCATGCCACCTTGCCTTGGAGCCAGCCAGTGATGGATTGAAATTACTACAAAGTGTGAGCCCAAATAAACATTTCTTCCTTTAGTTTTGGATGTCAGGTATTTTGTTTCAGCAACAAGAAAAGTAAGTTAGACAAACACAAAAAAGGAAGAGTGACACATGTGTCTGTTGAGAGTGGTGTGTGCAATATGGAAAATTTGGCTAAGAGAATATGCACCTTGCTATATATTTGCACCTTGCTATATATTTAACTATGTGCACCAATTCTCCAAGGAAATATGGAAGTAGAATGGAATGGCCAAGCAGCACTGAGACTCAGGGACGTGGCTCTGACAAGAAGAAGTCTTTGCAGAGCATGCAACAAAAAGATTAAAGAAGCTAAACATGGAACTTGGAGTCCCTGATTCTCAAGTTAGAGACACTTTATCTTTTTTCCGTATACCTCTGGAATGAGATTCTTCAGCTTCTTATTTGTTTGCATGTATGGTGTGAAGCTAATGCAATGCTTTTATGACATGAATCTTTTAAAACAATTTTTTGGACAAGATTCCATGTGACAGTGCATTCGGATTCTATAATTTAGAACTACTCGGCATTATCTTACTCCAATTTACGTTTATTTGCGATTGAAACAGTGACATTTCTAGAATATGCAACTTAGATTTCTGAGGTGCATTTTTCTTAACGACAAATTTCAAAGCACATTATTTTTCCCATTTCTGTAGCAGTCTTGCCTAGTTTCTTGTTCACTTACTGAAGTATAAGGGATGACAAGTTTCCTGTGACAAGGTTTTAATTAGTTTCCATATGTGATACTTTTATACCATGTGTCCTGAAAATTTCTTTTTGTTTGCGAAAAAGGATGCTTAAACCCTTTTAATTATTTACCTGCATCACTTCTGATATTCCCCAAACAGATGGCTTTGACACTTTTTTTGGTGCTTATTTGTGGTTCTGATTTTTTTTTTTCCATTTCTCTCTCATTCCAGAAATTCAGAAAAAAATAGTTTGCTTTCTGGGCATTTGTATTTAAAAAAAAAAAAAAAGAACACTAAAAGATCGAGTGTAGGTCAACTGAAGGATTTTCTGCAGTTAAATTCAATTACAGGAAATGACTGAATGACTTTAAAATTGCCTTTCTAAAGGGTGAATGGATGCCATCCTCCAACTTCTAACAGGACAGCGCTTGTGGGGTTTTTCCAAACTGCACACCATTTTGACATTTCCTATTTTGGTTATGGGAGCTGGGCGGTGGGGAAGAAAGTTGTTGTTTAGTTTGCATTCTGTTTAGTTCCTGTGGCTGCAGTTAGCCAGCAGTCAGTTTCTGTCAAGGCTAAATCATTCTGTATAGGCAGACAAGGCATTTGTTTGGGAAGAGTGATTTATTTATAACCACTTACCAGTCCAATTATTTAAATACAGGATGACCACAAATTTTGCATTTTTTTGTTTATTTTTGTAAGATAATATAACAGGAAATATAAAAATGCCAATTTTATCAAATTTATTCAATACCTGAACCAACTGGTTGAAATGACACCTGCCTGAGTGACGCTTGGGATAGTATATACGCAAACGAGCTGCCCCAGTGACGTGCGGGGTAACGGTTAGGTGGCTAACACAGGTGGGTCTTTCCCATTCTTGCAGATGAGAGTACTAGCTGTGCTGCCCTTGTGTGTCAAAGGAGCTACCGACCTTTTATTTCTCCTCTTCCTCCTTGGCCTTGGTGGATCTGTCAGTACTCACTAGAGAAAGCCTTCTATTCCACTCAGGCGACAAGCCTACCCAGGGCGAGTCTTCTGTCTTCAGTAAATCCCCTCCGCCACACCTAGAACTATGCTGATCCAAATTAGACGGGTGTTTCTTACTCCAACTGGCACAGGCAGGTAACTGTCACACCTGGCCGCTCTTGTGCCTGGCAGAGAGGGTAATCCAGGCCTCGGGGAAAATCAAAGCTGGCACTTTCCCACCACTCCGCTAGCTAACTCCTGCTCCCAGAGGCGCCCTTCCACCTCTGACAGTTCCCAGAGTTTCTTTCGCTTACCTCTCTTTGCTCTTTCAAATTTCTGCTTGAAATTTGCTTGCTTCAGAAAGTCTTTCCTCTTAAACTCATCCATGTTAATTATTCCCCCCAGTATTTTGTTTGGAATTTACACCCTCAAACTTTGTTCTTGCTTATATATGTTTTGCTTGAACATTTCTTACACTATAATGTATATAAGTCCTGTGTCCTTAACCACTTTTTAAAATCCATCACAGGCCAGTAAAATGGTTATTTCTCTTTATACTATGTAAATACGTATGTTGTATAATACACAGGCTCTGCCCTGTCAGGTTTCAAAATCTTTGAAATTCATTCTCCTGCCGCCTCTCTCTCACTGATCTTGAATTGATATCCTCGATGCTTTTCCTTCTCTTAATATTCTGGCTTTGTAACTGTTCTTTAGTTTGGCCAGAGGTGGCCAGTTAGATTCATCTGAGAATTTATCATTGTTCGTTAGTCTTTTATCTCTAATGTGCTATTTTATTTACCATGATACCTGTTCCACATTTTCACTAGGCTTCTCAGTCTCTTTACTCTTACGATCTGAGTAAATGACATTAGTTCCTGCTTTCTGGCAAAGCAAATTTTGATGCCCTTCATCTCCTTTCTCTCTGCCTCTGACTTCCTGTCTTTCTATCCATCTCCTCTCTGTCTCCTGCCCACAAGGATGCAGGTTTCTCCCCTCCCATCACGTGCTGGCCAGTCTTCTCATCACTCTCTGCCCTTTTACAAACCTCAATTCATGAATTAGCACTGCTTCCAACTCTGCTTCCCTTGCCTAACAGTATCCTCAAACCCATCTCTGACACAGAATTTCCCAAGATGGATTTTTGGATGAATGCTTGACCGTTGTAAAATCTAGCCACTCCCTTTCTACACTTGTAATATTAAACTTGTGCGAAAACGAGGCAACATTTGGTCTTCTTCTAATCACAAGTGAATTACTCAACCCCCTCAGACTGCTGTGTTCATTGTGTCACCTTCGGCAGCTGGGGATGACTCTACCTATTCCCAAATCTCATTCTTCTTTAATTTGCCTCTTGGTTCCACACATCACACACTTAGTTTTGAGATTTTGTCTCTAATTGACTTTGAAGTGCACCTTCTTCCTTCCCCCTTCTGCATGTTTCTGAGTTTATTTTTCCTCTTACCTACATTTTTTTCCCTTGAAAATCCTACCTACTTTAATGGTTTCAATAGTCAGCTTCTCTCTCAGTCATCCTAACATTATACCTTTTGGTCTGACGTATTTCCCATACAAATTTCTTTCCAAGGTTTCAAGTAAATACCTGATCAGTCTCGGGTGCCTGGTTAATACAGAAATTTAAATTCATCACTGCATCATCCAAGTGTTTCTACATTACTTTTCCAATAAATCCTTAAATATATTTCTATTATTTTCGATAGCACTATTCCAGATATTTGGTTAACCGGTTACTTTTGACTCATCTATCGTGTCTAGTCCCTGTGAAGCCTGCAATGTCTTGTGTCTCCTTTCTCTTCTCACTGCCACCTGACCTCCTCAGGCCGCGTACCTGTTCACGCCTCTGTCAGTTCTTGCAATCATCTCCTAACAATCGCCATGACTCCAATCTTTATTCCACGATCTTTTTCATTCCTGCTCATCACTTTAGTTTTTCTGTATTGATGAGGGTAACAGTAGCTGTCCTAATAAATAAACACAAATTTCAGTGGGTAGTATGATAAAATTTTAATTAACTCTCACCTAAGGCTCTGATAGGATTCTAGGTGCCGGGCGGATAGGAGTCAGTTGCATGGAGTTATTAGGGCTGAGAGTGATATGGCTCAGGCAGCCCGCGCACAAGCTCCCGCGTTTGTCTTGGGACTCCGCATGCTGCTGATGAGATGGGATGTGATGAAATGGCCTCGGCGGTCATTATGCACAGAGCCGGGAAGTGAAGGCGATAGTTCCTGCGTCTACTACACAGAGCAGCAGTCATGCCTACCTGGCCGCACATCACAGAAATATCACTTGTAGCTCTTCGGCCCCTTCTCAGGGACAGCACTACAGCGCTGACGGCAGCAACATAATGCCAGCTGTTTCGGCAGGGCGGCCACCCAGGCCTACAAATTGCTTTGCAGGCTTTTTTTTCTCAGTAATAAATTTCATTTCTTCAACAAATATGAATGTCTCTCACTTCCTGCATGCACCACTTTGAAATCAGAAATAGGAAATTGCACATGAAAAATCTGACATGCTTTTATGCGGTTCTATATTACCCAAGAAGCTGACCCGTTATACTTGACTTGGTAGCTCTGAACTCTAATTTGTGTCTCCTCTTCAAAGTAAGGGTACCCTTACACATAGAACTAGCAAATGATTTTAAATGGAAAAAAATGAGTTATGGAAAACTAGGGCTCAACACTACGCATTTATCTTTTCTTGGAAATATTTTATTTATGATAGCAATAGAAAGATTAGTTTTATGTAAGCCACTCCTTTATAGCCACAAGCAACCTCAAAAGAGAAGACTTTGAACACAGTACAATTGTATGATTTGAGTCGTAGTTTAGAATATTAATATGAGTTCTAGGTAAAGGGTAAAACAGGGACCAAGGATAAAACCGAGAAGATTTAGGCGGCTACTGAAGTAGTCCAGGTGAGAGATGAGCAATATGCAATATGAAAACATCGGTAGCACTCCGCATTGACTGTATGTGAGACTTGGGATCTAAGATGGAGCGCCATGGCAGATGTTCTTCAAACTCCCCTCACTGCGGCCCCAGTTTATCATCTTTCTGGACATCACTAGAAGTCAGAATAATGAACTTCACACTACCCTATAGTAGCACTCTAAACACGTATCTGCATTCATCAATTTCCCACCTACTATGCAATTTCTTTTCTATAAATGACAGTATAGTTATTTCATTTAAAGTGTTAGTGATATAATGAACAAGATTAAATGTCAACGAAGATTTGTTTCACATCGAAAATGTTTTTTTTCCTGCTCAAGAACATCTCTGGTTTACTTAGAATAAAGCAAATTATTTTACTTAAATATCAATCTACTTATTGAGATAAACATGTGTGGTTATTCATGTAATGTTTTTCAAAAATATGTCAAATAATATTACCAATTAAATTACAGTCAATGACATTCACAGTTTAAATCATATAGGATTCTAGAACCACAGGTAGTAATCAGGATTTCCTTCAAAGTTTTAATAATCGCAAAAACAGTGCTATAGTGAAGATAAGAACATGTGCTCTAAAAGAACATGTTTATGAAGCTTAGCTGTACTTTATGCTAAAAGTACTAACTTGGACTCGTAGCCAACCTGTTCTATAAGGTGTCTGTGAAGCTCAAGTAAGGCAATCATGGAAAACACTTAGGACCGGGCCTAACATACGTTATTCTTGTTTCTATATTCAATGGAAAGTTTGTCTTTATTTTTGGAGGCAATAATTACAGGATCTCTAGCACATTGTCTAGTATTATCTTTTTAAAAATTTAAATACTCTCCCTTCCACTTAACTTATTATAAACAGTCTAAGATGATATTAAGAAAATGCTGAGTTTTCTTCAGTAGGTAATAGTAATAAAAGTTATATAAAATTCGATTGACATTAACTGACAATCTGAAAAATGCTGAAGCTGACATTTTTCATTCCTGCCTCTGCGGTTTCACAGAAATGGTGACTGAGAAAATATTTTTCATTTATCCTTCAGAAAAATTGTTAAATATAAGACTTCTTGTATTTTTGAAAGTCTAACATACTCTGTCAAGTAAGTGGATGTTTCATAATCTGAATCAATTCCAGTTGGGTTGTTGATATGCCAAAGTAAATTGCAAATACATAAGTTATTTTGATTGATTTGTTTTAACACCAGAAAAGTGAAACCAAATCTTCTGCGTTAGCTCATGGGATGAGATGTGGCAATAGACATTGCTGAGACAATTCCCTTATGAGATGGCGGCTGCACTGCATTGAAGGGAAGATACTATTACTGGATTACATTCAGTGCATAAAACTTAGTTGGCAAATTAGAAAGTTTCTGTTGGTAGGGATAAACAAAAAGTGTTGACACAGTGAAACAATTTTGTATTATTAAAGAATGTTTCATTTTAGAAAAAAATGTGTCAAGTAGCACATATTTGTTCTCCATCTTTTCATTTTTGTATGATTTACTTTAAAAGATTTTGAGTAGATTTCATAAGAGGTATGGTAGGACATGCAAAGGTGAATAGGCCTGGCGTCTATTGCCGTGGTGCAAAGTAGAATGGCAGCAAAGTAGATTTACCAAAAGTAGAAGTTATATCTAGTAAGAGAAGACTAAGTAAAATATCTTGGTTGGGGTAAAAAATATGTCTGGCCAGAGAGATACAGTAAAATTGCAAAGAACTGTGCCATTTGATATGGACTTAGCAGAGTTACATTTGACCTTATGAGGATAAGAGAAAGTCATTTTAGGAAAACAAAAAGTATGAAATTAGAATTAGAGAAAATTATTGGTAAGAAACAAAAATAGACCAAAATCTATATCAGGTAAGAAAAGTTTAGTTAGTCTAGACCCTTGTATGATTACAAGGTTCATTCATTCATTCATTCATTCATTTCTGAGGCAACCTGCTGACAAGTTTTATATTAAAAGATTATATGTAAGCACTGCATTAGATTGTTTGGAGAGGGACAACAATTGAGGTGGAAAGACCAATGAAGAGTTCATTAAAACTGACCAGGCTAACCTGATTTTAAGCACTGAACTTGAACTTTATGTATCCAACTAACCAGTTTTGATTGCTATTTAAGAATGCTACTAAATTATTGCCTCTATCTGGTTAGTTTAAATTCAAATTTGATTTATTGAAAAGTGAAAGCAAAAGTTTACAGGTGAAATAATAAATATGGTGCTATACCACACACCTCTCTGTCTCTCTCTTACTTTCTCTCTCTATAATACTGTGTATGTAAAAATACTCTCTTTTCCTGCTATCTTATGGATAAATGGTCTAAGATATGTGAAGAAAATGCTGAGTTTCCTTAACCAAATAATCATAACAGTAATTTTGAGGAATGATTTCCAAGTTCCAGGGGCCAGTTCCTACTCAGAGGGGTCGTGGAGTTCAAATTGTGTTGGTCCAGCAGATTTAAGGTGACCAGGCAAGTTAGCAGTCTGTTTCTTGGGTAGCAGAGGCTGGGAGAGAGATTTGTGGAATTTGTTGGGGGAATGGTCTCAGATCAACCGTGTGAGGGAACTAAGTGGGGAGAAGAAACACTGAACTGCCCACCAATTGTTGCAAAGACCTCCACTGATCCTATGAAGGACTCTGGTGAAGAGATTACCTCTCAGAGTTGTCTGGATTGAGGCGAAGGAGTTAGCCTTTAGGCCATCTCTCACTTTCCTTAAATAATTCACAGAGCTGGACTTGTCAGAGAGTACTCAGCCATTAGGTGTCCCAGTCGCTGAGAATAAATAAGTGCTTCTGCCCTGAAGGGGTGGTATGGCCATCTAGGCAACAGTCCACAATGAAGTCTGGCAGGCTGCAGAGGCTGGGGGTCGTGTTTTCTTTAAGAAGAGTTTCAGGGTGAGAAGAAATAGCCGTTAATGAGTTGCATCATCACTGAGTCATACATTTAATTAATCATTTCTCTGTTTTCAATTTTTTTTCAATATTTTACCATTTATTGTAATAAATATTTCATTTGGTAGTTTTCTATTAGAACAGTCCTTTGGCATATTTTCCTTTGATGTATATCATTCTCCATGGTTTAGATAAATAAAAAGATTCTCCATTAGTGATAGATAAATAAAAAGATCTATTGATTTCTGAAAAATTTATGCTAGACGAAAGCATGGCTCTGTTCCTTCAAGTTCATTCATGCCCTTAATCTAACAGGAATTAATCTGCTGCCTAGTTTCCTCAAATGAAATCACTAATGATTTCTTATAAGTCAAAAGAGTATGTTACCCCAGCACATACCCTAGCTTCAGCCTTACCTAATAAATTACACAGGTTTACAACAAACTCTTTTTTTGGGGGGAGGGGTGCTGGGGATCGAACTCAGGGCCTTGTGCTTGCAAGGCAAGGCGCTCTAACCACTGAGCTAAATCCCCAGCCCCACAACAAACTCTTACAAAGTGCTGATATGATCAGGTCCATAACGCTGTCCTGTCTATCACCCAGAGTAATTTTGGCAGCTGAACAGGCCTAGCAGGAATCAGAGGCAAAACATCATACAATCACTACTGCAGGGTGATTCCACACCTTGTGGTGAGAAATAATTATGGAACTTTTGTGATTGTTCTTGGCCCATCACTGTCAGACTGCTGCCTGTTCCTCAGTGGCAGTACGCTCTGAAAACTATGTGACGGAGTCGTGTGTGGTGATAGACTGAGGGGGCAAAGGGTCTATCTTGTTGTCAGATATACCAACCGATTTCCCTCCATTCTGGAACAGAGGGATACTTTCACTGTTGTTCATCAAGAAAGATGTCTATAACTGCATCTGTACTATGTCAATAACAATATCTTTTAGGCATATGACAGATATTTTTATTAAGTGTCCATCACAATGCAGTCACTTTTATGTTTATTAATTTTATAGCAACTCTTTGAAACAAGAAGTAATACTATCTGTTTTCAAAAAACCATGTTGCATAGAAACAGCAGACACAGAATTGAATTACAGAGCAGTATGTTTCAAAGCTGTCATTCAAAGATTCTCAATCCAGGCTGTGCAGAAGAAAATCATTTGCAGCTGAAAAGAAATTACAGATGCTAGACCACATACGTGGGAATTCTAGTTCAGTAGGTTTGGAGTTAGAGCTCACATATATATGCTTTAAAAGCTACGCAGGAGGACGTGACGCAAAGCTAAAACCAAGAACTATTGCCTATGGTCATTCCACCCTACTTCTGCATTTTTATTCCAGAAAGAGAAGTTTCCAGGTTGCTTACTATTAAGAATCCCATCACAGATGAACTCTATACCTGAAGGCTACATAGTAAATATGCCTGGTCAAAAAACTTCCAGCTCCTATTTATTTTAATATTATGGCCATCTGCTATACTCATAAACTTCTAAAAATATTTTATAAGCTAGTAAGTGTGTATATGCTAATGTTACACATAAATAGGGCTTATTGGTAATTTAGGGAAATTGTTGCATTAATGATGCTAATAAGTAAAATCCTTAGGTAAAAATTTTATTTATTTTACCTACAGGATCTTTTCCTGTTGTAAATACTTTTTGTCATTCTTCACTTATTTCTGTTAACAACATTTTACTTATATTTATACAAATGACCACTTAAATTATGTTTATTTTAATAGTGTGCAAATAGAATCAGGCCTAAATTGGCATGTTTCTATGAGTGGAGGTTTTCAATCTGGGTAATGATTGAAGAACTGACACAATGGATATCTACTAAACTAAGTGCATTAAGTTGTCTTAAATCAAGTACCTGCTTTGCACTAGACATTATGATAGAAATTTTATATTCATTTATTTTTCAAAACAATGTAGGGTTTGGAAAAGCAGCCTTGCTTTTTACTGTACAGATGAAATAGTAGAGGGTAGAGAGGTAAGACCATTTGCCAAAAGCCACGTGGTACCTAGACTGGAACCAAATTAAGTGTAGATCAGCCTCACCTCCTAGAAATTTCCTTTTTGTCTTTATTTAATGGCTACAATTTTTAAACTTTGTATTGTAGGCAAAAATCACTTTCTTACTATTTCTATAAGTAAAATTTATTTAGCAGCTTTCAGGACAAAGAAACAGTTATGAAACTGGATTATGAAACAGGAAATCTGAGGCTTACGTTCTCAATAAAATGGATGCAAATGATGAAAATATAAAATCCTGGATTTGGTATCAGAGAGCCTGGAATTAAAGTGCTTCTATTAAGAGCTATCCTGTTACCTCTATTCAGCTTCATCATCTAAAAATTGGGAAAAACATAGAGACCTATATGTTAGTTTGGTTGACAGATACTTAATGCAGAAACTCCCATTAAAAAGCACTTAGCATTGTGCTTCTCTCCTAGCAGATGCTTCATAGGTGCAGTTAATGTTTTCATTAATAAGAATCTTATTGGCTAATCAGGCCATATTATTCTTGTTTGCCTCTCTATGTTAGCTGCAGCAAAATAAGATAAGTATTGCATATTTTAAAAACTAAAGGTTTATATAACAGGCGTTAATACAACATATAAGACTTTATATTATAATGAAAATTCTATGAACAATTTTAATACCACATCCCCGTATTTAGGAACTTAATTGTGTCTTTTGAATAAAATGTTATGATACGTGAGAAGAACTATGCTTTAGAGATCATTGGGGGCATGAGCGATAGATATTCTGGGTAAATTTATGTGGAAGGGGATTAGTGACTTTGAGTTTAATGGCCCCTAGCAGGCTAAGCTTAGTAATCTTGCAAGAAGGCATATCCAAATGCCTGTTGCAAAATGTAGGGAGATATGAGAGAAATGTTCTGGTAACATTACATGGTTAAGCCATTCTTCCAACATTTATCAAAATAGGACTTCTAAGCCTGGCATAGTTGTATATGCCTGTAATCCCAGCACTTGGGAGGCTGAGCCAGGACAATTGCAAGTTGAAGGTCAACCTAGGCTACATAGTGAGTTCAAGGCTAGCCTGGACTACATAGGGAGACCTTGTCTCAAAGAAAAAAAAAAAGAAAGAAAAGAAAACTTGTATATCAGTCCCTTTCAGAAACTGACTAATCACAGGAAACGCAAAAGTAGCAAAACATATTTGTTACATTTGTTTCACTGTCAGAATATATTTAGTGTTAATCTTAGAAATCCATCAAACTGAAATAATTAACGAGCTTCAGTATCAACAGCCATTTCCGAGAAAAAGGTGTAGAGTATGAAACGTCAAAAGAATTCTTGACAGAATTTCATTTATACACTGACCTTTGTAAAAACTAGTTTTAGAAATAAGGAATTGTGGGAGAAATACGTTCAGTTGGCTGAGATCAGATACAAAAGGGTACACATTGCCACTTCCATAAAGAAGAGTTTGCATGACATTTTATGGATTTATATTTCCTCATATTGTGGTAGATTTTTTCCCAATGATAACAATACAAACAGGAAGAAGGCCCAGATAGATGTAGTGTGCATCACGTATCTTAAGTCAAAGAAATGTGGAGTCGAAAAACTGTGTATGAAAATCTGACTCCAAGAAATAACAAATGAATGAGATAATAAATGTTATGGGAGAAATTAGTGCTAAAGGCAATAAAACAAATAATATCCTACTAGCAAAGACAAATAGAGAAACCCTCACAACTCAGAGGAACATCTTTAAACAGGGATGTCAACAGATGGGAGTGATTAAGAACACAGTCTGTTGAAGCCAGACCATGAATTTATATCATGGTCTTGCAACTTAGTAGCTGTTTGATTCAGGGACACACTTAATCCCTCTTTGTCTCAGTTTTTATACCTGTCAAATAACGATCAGAATTTCTGACTACAGGACTACCTAACATCTTAAAATTAATGTACAAGGGGTGCATATTACATTACAAGCTCTTGTGAAGTTATTCAGAAAGTTATATATGAGAGGAATTAAAAAATCAGAGAAAAATAGGTAATGTAATAGAAGAGAAAATTAAGGACATGGGAAAAGATCATGAAATTAGACAACTTCAAAATATTGCATTAACAGTAATAAATGTATCAGCCATGAACATGTTGGTTGAATTATATGCAAGAGTGGTTTTACTAGTCCTTTTCACACACAGTGGTATAGAAGCTCATTGGAAATCTGCTTTGCAAATAGAAAACTCAGGATATTATTATTTATATTCTTTATCTAATCAAAACCAGGGGTTGGCTAGCAATATGGTAGAGCAGAACCAGAGACCAGAAAACTCTGCAGAAGAACTAGTGATGTTCAAAACGTAGGTAGCTGCCCTGCCCCAAGAGAGAATACATCTGAGATTCCAAAGCAACAAGCAGACAGCAAACTTCCGGTGGTTGGGGTCAGGCCATTCAGAGCAAGGAAGCTAACTGTTAGCTTGAAATCATGTAAGAAATGTTACTGGTAACTAAGTTTTCAAGCCAGTTACCAGGTAGAATGAGATGCAGTTTTATTTTCCTTACTATCTTTTACTGTTCCTGTTGCCCTATCAGTTTTTAAAATGGCTTTCAGATTTGAGGAGATGCTAAATTGTTCACTTTTATGTTAAATTTTTCATGACGGTAGATATGGGACTTTATAATAGGGTGGATCCTAATATCATCAATGGTCCATGTGATAAAGTCTTAGTCTCCAGCATGGTGCTGCTGGAAGGTGGTATAATCCTTAAGAGGTGGTGACAAATGCTAGATTGGGTCACTGACAGTGTGCCCTTGAAGGAGATTGTGAGACTGTGGGCCTCTGCTTTCTCTTTCTCTCTTGTGTCCTAGCCATGGGGGTGAGTAGTTTTGCTTTGCCAGGTATTTTGGGCCCACCCTGGGCCCAAAAGCTGTAGGGCCAAGTAATCATGAAGCATGTGGGCCCAAATGAATCTCTTCTTTTTACAAGTTGAATGTCTCAGGTAATTGTTGCAGTAATGGAAATCTAACACAGATTTCTTAGCCAGAAGGTGTCATTTTACCAAGACAAGCTGTCATCACTATGAAAGCTACAAAATTCTGTCCATGGAGAAATTCAAAATCATATTTTCGTTCTTTCTCCAAGTAAAATGTTGTCTTTATTTACTTTAGCTTAGAGCTGCTCTTGCTGGTAGAAATAGCAACAGTTTGTTTTAGATTAAGTGCTCTTCTAAAATGTCACAGCTCTCTTTCCTTCTCCCTAACTGCCATGTTTCCATGTAAGGAATATTTTCTATATGCAGTGTCACTTTTTAATAATAATGAAAAGTAGAAAATTTTACTTGTGTCACATTGTGGTAAGAATATGTGCTTTGAAGTGAACATACTACGCTACTTGGTAACTATACAAACATATGCATACGAATTTGTCCCCCAAATTTTAGTTTCATTAGAAATTATTCACCATATTCTCGTCTGTGCCCAATTCAAAAGTTGTTTGAGAAGGAAATTGGTTACTTTATGGGAAAATATAATTTAAAGATTTTTCACTTCTCTGAGATTTGCTGAAAGAAATGAGTGTCCTCATGGTGGTAAAAACACTATGGGGAACAAAGGATTCTGCACTTTCCCCTTGGGCCAAAGATTTCTGCGATCAGGATATGAATCCCTTCTGCTTCACTCATATCAGATTTGAATCGTACCAAGAAGCCGTGGTAGCAGCGGCAATCCCATCTTAGAGCACACGTAGTCACGTAAGGTGTGTATTTAAATACCTCAGGTATTAATCATTGCTAATGTGTAAGTATCTAATAGCAGGCCATGTAGTACACCACATCCACACAGGTCTTAACTTCCATAATTTACAGTTAGGTACATAAACCTTTTCATTGTTTAGCTCAAACTTGTGAACGAGTTTATAAAGGTATGCGGTGTTTTGACAAAGATTTTTAAAGATTTTTAAAGCACCACACTTTTAGAGGGAACGGTTTTCTGCATCTTCTTCTTGTCCTTGTGCATTTAATTCCTATATGTATTTTCACTGTCACTATGATCTGAATATTTGCATCCCCCCAGAATTCATATGTTGAAAATTAATCCCCATATGATGGCATTGGGATGGGGGTGGGGAGTCTGGGAGACAATCAGTGCACAAGGGAGAGGCGCTCCCGAGTGGGGCCAGTGTCCCAACGAAAGAGGCTCAGAGAACAGCCTTGCTCTTTCACCACACGAAGACACACACCAAGTTACCATTTGTGAATCAGAAACTGGGGCTTCCTTGCACAGAATCTGCTGGGACCTTGAACTCCGATTTTGCAGTCTTCAGAATTGTGAGAAATAATTTCTGTTTTTAAAAGTTACCCTGTGTTTTGGATTAGTATCCTGAATGAATACGACAACTATCTACTGATGATATAAATTCCCTATTTTCATAATATCATTTCATTTCATATTTTTAACATGGAGTAGTAAAAAATATATATGTAATATTTTTGATGAATGTCAGATGCTTTGTGATAAAAATACTTTAGATTTAGTACCTAAAATGGACTCCTCTAAGAAATAGTATTGGCCAATAATGAGAATTTAAAAGCACTTCATAGTTAAAAGTATGTAGAATGTTAAAATTACATAGAATATTTGATATTTGAAAATACTTCCTCAGGCTGTGATAAACTTGTAAATTTGAAATTTGAAATATCCTGTGATCCCCATTACTTTATGGAGAATAATTTTAGTTTATAATTAAATTCTACAAATATGCATGAACTTAAATCTTTTCTTGCAAGATGATCTTTGGTTTTCCATGTAAAGTCTAGCTAAGGCAAAAAGAGTTATTTTAATTTGAAATATTTAGAAAGTAGATGAAAATATATCTGCTTTCATAAATTATCTTTTCAACTTAAAGGTCAAATAAATCTTAAGTAAATCCTTATTTCATTGCCTTATATTTATAAAGCCTTTTCCATTCATACATATTTTAATTGCTAAAACTAAAAGGTAATATTTGGAAGGAAAACGATAACTTTCAGTTTCAGCTTTTCTGTGATTATTTTAGGTGTTAAGAGCTGCTTAAATATTGAATTTTGTGGAGGAGACATAAGAGCATGTGAAGAAGTTATGCAGCCAAGTCACGGCAAGGGCTCCTTCCTGCCACAGCTACCAGGCTGCTTCTGAGTCCCGCGCTGTAACAGACTGAAGCCAAGTCTCGGCTCTGCTGACGCCTTTCAGGGAATCTATGCAGGCATTTAAAAGCAACCCAATCACAGTAATTACGTCAGAATCCTTTTACTATGGAGATGATAAAGGTGTTTTGTTTGTTTTTATACTTGCAGCATTTGAGATTGAATTTGGCTATTTCATGATGAGTTACATCCTCTGCCTTTTTTTTTTTTCTTTTTAGTTTTTGATTTTGAGCCAGGGTCTTGCTAAGTCTCTAACTTGCCTGATTTGGGCTCAAACTTGATCCACCTGCCTCAACCGCACATAAAAAAATTATGGTTTTATTGGAATATTCATGTACTGTAAGATGTATATTTGCTTTCCCTACTCACAGTTCTAATTCATAATAATTTGTGATTTTTTTTTTAACAGAAAATTTGACTCACTGCCATAAGATCCTACAAAAATGCTTTGTATCAAGGAACATCTTTGGGATGACAATACAGAGGGTGGGGTTGCTGTCTTCCAGAGAACAGTCTCTCTCTCTCATATATGTATATATACTGGAGAGAGAGAGAGACAGAGACAGACAGAGACAGAGACAGTGAGAACTTGGAGAGAACTTGCCTAATAGCTAGAATAAATATGTAGGTTTTAATGCCAAGGAGTAGAAATAGAACAAGCTCCTTTTATCATTGCTCTTAGCAACCTTACACAATTTGAGCTTTGTGCTCCTTCAAGTCTGGGCATGGTGTATAGGGAAACTTCACCCACCAAGACCAAAGACAAGAAGGACACTAATACACCAGCGGTGAATACTGAGTTGACCTCAGCAGACGCAGATCTCAGACCAGCTGAAGTCCTGGCTAAGGGCAAAGGCAATCTAGAGTGAAGAAATGAAGGCGCGGATGAGATCGGCATCCGCTGTGAATGGGAAGTTTAACTTGTTTCCTTAATTCAGCTGTGAATGGAGCTTGTCTTTAGTGATTGTAACAAGGACCACCTTGAAAATCACTCACACAGTGGATTTCATATAGGGCACGAGCAGATTCAAGTGATTCCACTGATGACCTGAGCTCGTGAAGCGCCGCATTAAATCTTGGCTCCCTGAGTTCAGCAGAAGTGTTTTCTATTGTTCATTCACCGATCTCACTGCCCCTTCAAATATATCCAGTCCCGTCTATTTGTTTTGCCGCCTCGTGGCTTTCTCCTTGGCTGCGGTAAGTTACGTGCATGGCTTATTGCATCTTGAGACTTGTCTTTGTCCCTGGAAGATGCATTCCAAGATCCCCAGGAATTGCGTCAAACTGCAGATAGTAATCAACCCTGTGTCTACTATATTTTTTCCTATGCACACATACTTATGATGAAGTTTAAGTTGTAATTTTAAATTGGTGAGAGACTAAAACGATAACGATAATGTAGAACAATGATAATAGTATACTATAATAAAATTTATGTAAATGTGGATTTTTTTCTCTCAAAATATCTGAAAACCACATTATACTGTAGTAATACATTAGACCACAGTTTACTGTGCATAACTGAGACTGTAGGAAGTGAAACTGTGGATAAGGGGGAAACTATTGTAGTTAAAGTCTCCTGGATCATTTTTCGGCAAGTAAAAAATGGGATTTGATGAATAGCTGAGCCACCTGCTTTATCCCAATTGGCGATGTAGTCTGTGTGATTTCTGATAGTTTCCACAGTGGGACTGAGTGCCTACTTTCCACAGAGTTCATCCGTTAATTAACACTTACTTTATTAGGGTTTTTTTTTTTTTTTTTGCCTTCTATGCCTTCTGTTCTCTCCTCTATTTGAATTTTGAGAGTTGATAAAATATAAGCATAAGAGAAGTAAGGAGGGACACTCTAGATAAATTTTACAGAGTTGTTAAGCTGTAAGTGGCCACACACAAATGTGGAGTTCAACGGCGTCTACAGGAACATTCACCTAACACGTTTCATTCCATCTGCTTCTGGCCCAGGTGTTTCACTGTCTGACAATGCATGTCAGCATTTCAGTGTAGTTTCCATTTCTAGACCCAAATCTTTCATAGCATGAACTTGGCTTTAGATTTGGTTACTTCAGTAGACCTTAAATTTTATCCCTTTTGTCTCTGGATTATGGTGATGCCAAAATAATAGATGCTGCAGCAAAATTAACACTAGAGAGTATGGAAAAGAATTTGACTCTGCCTACAAGTGCCTTTCAATCCCAATTCCAACTGTTAAATACAGTTTATATCATCAAAGAAGGCTGTGTTGAGGGATATCACCTGGGGTATTTATTATGTTATTTAGAAATGGCAATTTTATTCCTAAAAGAACAGCACCAGAACACTTTCAGTTTCACTGTTCTTTAGCTTAGTTGGAGGTCAGTGGACTTTGCACTTGTTTATTTGAAAACTGTTTTTTAGAATGAGATTTAAAAACTTCATGATGTGTTTCAGAATTGTGGTATTTATTACTAGACTCTAGTGATAATAAAACTGAGCATTTTCCTGGACATTCTTTTCTAAATATCACCAGGAATACTTCTGGAATAGTACAATGATTTCATTTTTCTTGTCAATATTGTAGATGATATTTTACCAATAAACAGAATGCATGCAAATATTTTTTGCTGTTTGAGTTTGTTTTTTGTATTTAGTAGCAAAAATCAGTTATTCAGATGCCATTAAAGGAAAATATATAATGTTGTACTGAAATGTTCTTTCAAAGACAATACTACTTAGTAAGTACTTTCTGAAGTCTAGGTAGTTGACACTGAAGTGAATTTTAGTGGGTCAGTGAATGCCATCTGAGTCTCAGCTTTGATATTTGCTAATATTGGGACTTAGATTATGTATTATAATTTTCTTTCCCATTTAAAGGAAACTGTGAGTACTGTGAGTACAAGCTTGCTGCTAAGATTAAGTCAAATAATAAATGTAAAATGTCAGCCAATGCCTATGGCAAAATGCTCCACATGTGTTAGTTATTTTTGGAGTCTAGAAATTCAGAGATGAAGAAATGAGACATCTTGAGACAGATGATGTAACAAGTAATTAAAATACAGTAGGATAGTGCTCTCTTAAATGAAAAAGAGGCCAGAAGAATAAAGGAATGTAACAGCTTGATGAAAATGAAATAACGGTCAGTTTCAGTGAGGGGTCAGATCCTGTACCAATGACCATTTCATATAGTGTTAGCATTAGGATTTCGCATACTGTTAGCATTAGGATTTCATTGATCCGTTTTATAATTGCAGTGTGGTTTTGCCAATGTATGCTTTCACATTTGTAAAATTTGAGGTTGACAATGTTATCTCAAACTGGTCTCTTAAGAGACCAGTTGAATATTGGGAGGTAACAATTTCATGATGGCAAATACTAGTTTCTAATTTTTCAAAGCAAGAAATTTTGTTATTGACAACAAATGCTGTCTTCATTGTGAACAGGCCTACTTGATTCATTTTTGAGCAAGTGTCTGGCAAATACCCAATTCTGAATCTGTATAGTTTGTTCTCCAGCTATTATTTCAGGTAAGAGTATTTTTGCATCAACAGAGTGGATAGTTTAGGTTACAAATCAAAAAATTGCCAAATGCTTTAGAAGTCCTCTATGTATACTTCCTGTTTCCTCATGCAGAACGTTAAAGGGACATGTCTAAAAAAGTTGAGATAGAGGGCTGGGGATTTAGCTTAGTGGTAGAGTCCTTACCTAGCAAGCCCAAGGCCCTGAGTTCGATCCCCAGCATACATACACAAAAAAAGTTGACATATGACAGCATTAATCAGTCTTACTTTTTCATTAAAATGATTTTTAAGCAAAAGTGGGGATATAACCAAGTTTTTTTTTTTCATTCCTGGATAACATTTAATCATCTTACACAGATAATTATACTATTTTCTTATAAGAAATGGAAGGAAAAAATGGAAACAAAGCTTTTGTAGATAAGGAGGGCGGAGGGGGTGAGGGGAAAGGAGGGGAATGGGAAAAAAGAAGCAACAAGATATATCATGTGCAGATGCAAATCTCTTAAGATGAATGTTATCACTATGTATGTCTAAAATGTACCATTAAAATGAAATTAAAAAAAATTAAAAAAAATTAAAAACTCCTAAAAAAAGAAAAAAGAAAGAGAGGAGGATGTATGATTGTAGGAACGACTGAGAATTGGAGCCATGGAGGAAGAGAGACTCAGCAGATGCTGTGGTCACGGAGAGAAGCAACCTCAGCGGGAGGCAGAGCAGGAAGCAAAGTGCAACAGGGAAGACCTGTCGCAACCTCTCTTCACGTCCTATGATCGCATGCTGGTGAGTCCTTGTAATGAAGTCAACAAAGCAAACTTGCTATTTGTTTGGAATTGTTTGCTAAATGACTATTTCCTAACTCCTGTTTCTGATTTTTTTCCATAATATTATACTTTCAAGGGGATGTGGCCTAGAAAGGTTTGGTGATGGTCATCTAACCTGTAAATAATGGTCTCTGTGTTACTTGAAGACAAAATGATGCATAGGCAATATTTATTGAAATTTTGTCTTCATCCAAGAATTAATTCATATGATGCTGAAGGAAGAAGTTGTCTCAGGCTTCACAGGTCATCTACAATATAAAAATGTCCAGAGACACACTCAGCCTAGATAAATATATTGATACTATATGCAGATACAGAAGTTTGCCTATGCAGCCGTGTGTGTCCAGGGTATACATGTGTGGGTTTATGTGTATCTGTGGATGTGTGCCTATAGTGAGCATCCATATATATGCATATAAGTGTGCTGATGTGCCCATCTTCCACTTCCTAGAGTCACTCTACTCTACTCTGCCTACTTTGTGCCTTGGAACAGCAAACTGTCTGAACTAAATCAATGGGTTTCCTCAGCATTTGGCATCCTATTGGGTTTAGACAAAGGGAGGAGCATGAGCAGAAGATCAAAGGACAGCCAAAGAGAAAGATCAGAATTGATTCTTCCGGGTCTCTTGTGGGATCACTAGAGTCGGCCACCTCCTCAAGCGAAGTCATAGTTTTTATCAAGCAACCTCTTTTTCTGCCCAGGTTCCAGTTGCTGCTTTCTCCCTTGTCCCTTCAGTGGTGATGGAACCTTGCTGTGACTATTTCCTGGGCTATTCAGCTAACCTGGTGATTTCCCTGTACCCTTAGCCGTGTCTTGTAAATTGCACATTTATTAAACTTTTCTCCAATTACCTGGAAACAAAACAGAACCAAAACCCCAAAAATAATCACACTATTTTTCTTTTTTGGGAGAGATACTGTTTAAAAATGTAATTTTCTAGGTCTGACAATATTTAAGTGTAAATTTATAAGATATTCAATGCTTTGAAAGTGTATGTTGGATTGAGAAGTAACTTATACTAAGTCAAAGTGATCTGGAGGAAGAGCAAGGTTGCTATTGTACAACAGGCAGGGAGGTGTGCAGGAACGATTGTGAGCTTGAAACCAGACAGACTTGGATTTGAATTTGTCACTTTCAAGGCAGATGATCTTGGGCAGATATCTTTTTTTTAAATTTTATTTTAATTGCCAAATTTTAGTTAAAAATAAATTGTACAGATTTATATAGTATAGCATTTCAATACATTTATACATACAATGTTTAATGATCAAATTGGCATAATTAGCATATCCATCACCCTAAATATTTATCATCTCTTGGGAACATTTGAGATCTTTTAGTGGGCTGGGGATGTAGCTCAGTGGTTAGGGTGTTTGCCTTGCAAGCACAAGGCCCTGAGTTCGATCCCCAGCACCAAAAAAAAAAAACAAAAAACTTTTAGCTACTTTAAAAATATGATAAATTAGTGTTAACTATAGTTACCCTACTGTGCTACAGAAAATTAGAATTTATTCTCCCTACCCAATTATATATTTCTACTCAATAACCAATCTGTCTTTACCCCCTCACTCCTTCCCAGACTCTGGTAACTAATAACAGTCTACTTCCTACTTCTAAATGATCAACTCTTTTAGCTTCCACATATGAGTGAGAAAATAATTTTTTACAAGAATATATGAAAATAAATAATTCAGTTAGTACTAAAAAGTTTGGTTCCACTATCTTCATTTGTGTTTAAATGGCAGATCACTTTGGTGTTTTCACCATTAATGAAAAAAGAAAAGTGATATTTTCATATTTTTATGAAAATAGTTCTGATTACAGAGAACCTTTTTTGTAAGATTCTTAGGGATCTTGGATCATACATGTTCTAAGGACAATTATATTATCAAACCAAAAATATTCAGGACAAGAAGAAAGATTTTTTTTTGACATGTAAAATTTATACATAAGTATTAGGTACCAAGTGGTGTTTCACTACATGCATATATAGTATAATGTTCCAATCAAACTAAGCATATCTATTTCTTCAAATACTTGTCATTTCTTTGTGGTGAAAATATTAAAAATCTTTGTATAGATTTTTGGAATATATAATACAATATTGTTACCTATAGTTGCCCACTGTCCAATAGCACAATAAAACTTCTTGCTCCTAATAGTAGCTTAAGACCCATTTGGCTGATCCGTCTTAACATTTTCTCTCTCTTATTCTCCCCAGTTTGTGTAACCACTGTATTACTGTCAGGTTTTAAGAGATCAACTTTTTTAGACTCCACTATCTGTGAGATCATCCAGTATTTGCCTCTTGGTACCTGGATTATTTTACTCAGTATAATGTCTGTCTTCCAGAATACATAAAGGATTTAAACAACTCAATAGAAGAAAACCTGGTTTAAAAATGGGCAGTAACCTAAATAGAAATTTTCTGAAGGTGGGAAAAAGATATTAAGTGCTGATGAAGATGTGGAAAAAGAAACAGTCCAGGATAATGGAATATAGTCTGAAGATTTAAAAAGAAAAACAAAGAATTACTTTATGACTAACAATCTCACTACTAGGTACAATGTATTTCTGAAGCATGTTGATATATCTGCACTCCATATTTATTGCACTATTCTCAATAGCCAAGAAATGTAAACAACCGGTGTAGAGGTGAACTGATGGATGGGTAAAGATTGTGTGTACAATGAAATACGGCCCAACTTTTGTAAGGATGAAATTCAGTCATTCTCGACAATGTGAATGAAGCTGGAAAGTGCTGTTTTAAATGGTATCTAGTTTATCTGTCTTGACTGTATTTATTTATCATGTAATGGTATTTTCAAGTACATAGGGAGCTGTTAAATAGAATAAGAATTGTAAGTAGAACCCAATCAGTATAAATGGCAATCACAGGACTTACGGGACAGTGTAACATGAGATCTCCAGGCATCACTAGCTTTGTTTGGTGGTGAGGCTATTTGATTAGTGTTTAATTTCTAGGAATTGAGATAAAGCAGGAAAATCATCCATGCTACACAATAGATTTAAGGGCTGGAGGGTTGTTGGGCCAAATAACCTTTAAATTCTCAAGTGTCAAGACTCCATGATTTTTAAATTGTGTTGTCTTACCTATAAAACAATGTAAAATGTACAAAACAATGGCAGCCAGAATCATTGTTGAATTAGTTTTCAGGGTTTTGTTTTATTTCTTAGTCCAATTCTACAGATTCCCATGGACCAGCTGCTTTTGGAAGGAAATTTTATTGGTATTTCATTTGGTGAGAGCATTTATTCAAACACAATCTGTTGAAGCCTAAGTAATGATAAAAGCTGCACGTGGAATTGTGTTACAACAGAAATAAGTTGTTTCAATTTTGCTTGGCACTAATTAATTTTATGAATTAATTTTTGAATCAGTTATTTCTTAAGAATTCTGTTTCATTTGTGCACTTACCATTGTCACTTTTCTGCTTTGCGGATTTGTTTTTGTGCACTTAAATGGTAAATTGAGGTATGTCGAGTGTGAGAACAAATTGTCTAGGTTCAAATGAGGCCAGCCACCTGGGAATAAAACACATATTCTAGTTGTCCCAAGGAGGAAGTGTCCCCGAAATGGTAGCCAAAGGGTTTGGCTTTATAGGAGGTTGTGACGAACTATGTTTACACCTGCAGGGACTAACAAGAAGAGTGCAGGCTGCTGGTGGGCAGCAGGTCACGCGCACATTCCAGGGAAGCAGTGCAATAGGCAGCAAGAGTTTTCACTGGGGATATTTATTATCTGTGTGGTTTCGGGGCTTTCAAGGAAACCCGATATGCTAGGTCCGAGTGACCTGGATGACTGCAGTCTCCTGCCTTCTGTTCCCTCCAAGCCGAAGAATTCTGTGACCTCATTCTTGTGACATTTTAAGTCCTTTATCCTTTTTCAGTTTTCAAGTGGTACAATGTACAAAGGTAACTATGTGAATTAAAGAATGATGTCATGAGTAAGCAAGAGGTTTCTTATTTGTTTTAATGAAAATTATGCCAGATTAAAATTTATGTACCACCTAATTGACCACTTGATTTAGTTAATTATAAGAGACAAAAGTAAAGTGATGTCATACGACTTTTGGTTTCCTACATTTCAATAGATTATACTGATAATTTTTAATGCTCTGCAGATGTAGCAAAATACACTGTGATCTAAACTAATATGTATAGTTGGTACTTTGTCAACTAATTAACATAATGTTAAAAAGTCAACGAGAAATTTCTATCTTTCTCCCAGTAAAATAAAAAGCTGTAGAGACTTAAGGAGCTAAGAGATAAAATGATGCTCACTGGTTTTGTGAAATATGGGGAAGTGAAATTATCAGAGATTTTAAAAACAAATGTAAAAAGAAATCCAAGGACTTCTTTTATGCTTCATTCTCATTGTCACCTAACATTTAAGAACATTCCAGTCACATCGTTCCCACCTGAAGTGTCTATTGTGTTTCCTTAGCTTTTTAAAAAATCTCTTCTCTTTTGCATGGTAGCATCTTTCATCTTTAGCTGTTAAAAGAGAACTCGAACCATTGTTTAAGGAACAAGCAACCTGATGTGAAGTTCAAAAACATTAAAGAGTGTTACATTTGTGGGATTGTGCTCAGGATCAATGCATTAGGAATTTCCTATTAGTACTCCTCATTGTTTCATGGGCACATTCTATGATTCTTTGTTGCATGTACAATGTATCCAACCCGCGCATAAGCAGTAGCGAGCCTCACCTTGGACTTGTCCTCATGTTCTCTTACGGCCTGTTATTCTCTCTAAATCAATATCGGTCCTTTCTATTAAAATACAAGCTCTTACAAATAAAGAAACCATTTATTGTGGATTCTGAATCAGCAGAAGATAAGCTCAGGATTGCTGTAATTCTAACGTCTGAGACTTCAGTGCAAAAGAAAAATAATTTTAACTATCATGTAATTTGCAGGAGAAGAATTATTTAAAATATTTGTTATAAAGCAAGCCTAGCTTAACAGCTTATAAGCATATAACTAAGGTATAGCACATTTACAATAACATGATTTTTTTTAATGACATGATTTTTTTTTTGAGTTGATTTTTATAAAGTCCTAAAGTGAACAAATTTGATACATCTTTTCCTAATTGTAGGCTTCAGGAGTCAAAGCAAAACATATGCCTTACAAAATTGCAAATAGGCAAAGAAATGTTTACTAAGCCTATTGCAATAGGAAACAGGTAAGTCAACTCCGAGGGAACAAGAAGCTGAATAGTTATTAAGGATGTTGGGAGAGGAGCAAATATGCTTTACTCAAGGAGAAAGTAGATTTTATTGTGTTTTCATTACACGAGGCAGGTTCCGAACTTGGAGCAAGGCCCAACCCTCCTACAGAAATTAGTAGATAAGGGTGCCATGGTCTCCAATATTTACACTTCAAAGGGATGGTTTTCAGGTCCTTGAGAAAGACACTCCGAGGTTATAAAACCAGCACGAAGATTGGAGGAAATTCTTATTCATTTCAAAGTGGCAGAGAAAGAATTTACAGTAATGCTGTAAATAAAGTTGGGTCAAGGGCCTAGAAATAGGAAGAAGCAGTATAAAGTTTGGTCCAACTCAAGAAATAAGACTTCTGGGCTGGGGATTTAGCTCAGTGATTAGAGTGCTTGCCTGGCAAGCACAAGGGCCTGAGTTCGATCCCCAGCACCAGAAAAACAAACAAACAAACAAAAAAAAATAAGACTTGTGGTCATAATTGTGCGTATATATGTGTGTATATATATATATTTATATATATATATATTTAAATTGAGTTCTGTTGTCTCTTCCTTTTTTACTGAATTAGATAATCCCAATTCCTGACAGAGAGGACAAACTAATACCTGAATTACAAAATTTGAAGAGTTATGGTTATTGTTTCACAGACTTTTATAATAAAAAATCCATAAAATTATTCTTGATTAATATAATGTATTGATTACTATTAAGTACCATGAATAAATAATATGAGATATTTTCTAGCCTTGATTTTCAGTATTTATGTATTTATCATAGTATTTATTAGAATATTTATAATATTTACAAGATGGGAGATGATAATAGCTTGACAAATAATTCTACTTTATCTAATATCTTGCCAAATGTTATACATTCAACATATGAAACCACTTTGTTTTAATAAATATTTCCCAAATATCTATATATTTCAATTATCTTAACATTATCTTCTTTGTGGAAGTCTGCAAAGATATGAAAAGGCAAACACCATATGAATTAATTTACATATGGAATCTAAAAAAAGTCAAAGTCATAAAAGCAGAGAATAGAATGGTGGTCACCAAAGGCTGGTGGGGTTGAGATTAGAGAGACGTTGGGCAAGGAGCGCAAAATATCTTTTGGGAGCAGTAAGCTCAAGAGCTCTATTATACAACATCAGGATGGTAGTTAAAAACAACATATTGTTACACTTGAAAATTGCTGGTAGTGGATTCTGAGTGTTAGCACAAAAAATAAGTATGTAACTTAGTGCATGTTATTAGGTCGATTTTGCCATTTCATAATACATATTTTAAAATATTGCATTTTACACCATAAACATTTATATTTTTTATTTGCTGGCTAAAAGTAAAATAGGAAAGAAAATTAGAAATAAATTATTATTACGATATACAATCTTAGATACCGTCAATCTCTGACCTATCATCTTACAGGTAAGGAAAAGGATGCAAATGAAAAATGAAACAGTTCACAGTCACAATGGTTGTCTGTAAAACTCTAGCCAGGTCACTAACCTCTTGAACATCACAGGCAGCAAGAACATACGGCGTAAATCTGTCTAAAGCATTCTAAGTACTTGATTGAAAACCTTTTCTTGCATAATAGTGGACATAAAAATGAAGATGGAAGAAACACAGACACATATCATCTAACAAATACTCAACACAAAGTTGAGATAGTTGTAAATAAAAACCATCTTCTAACTGTTAAAAGTTTAATAACACTTTAATGAGCATGATATTCTGCCAGATTCTTTAAAATGTGATTTTCCCGTGTCCTATAATTATTTGAGTCTGACCAAATGTGAGTATGAAGAAAATGCTAATCTTGTATGTTGAGGAAGAGTAGTTTTAAGTATTATTTTAGAGAAAAAAGTCACTTTGAGTGACCCTTTCTTGTATAGGCCTTGACTGCTCTTAATTTGAATTGAATGGATAATCAGCAGGTAGAATTACCTAGAGAAAACAAGTTATTTTCGGTTCTCCAGTGGGAATTAACTAGGAAGGATTCAGCCTAGTGTGCAGAACCTCTTATTCACACTATCATAATTTAGAAACCTCTTACATAGGTATTAGCATGGAAGGGTGCCGCTAAAGACTTTTCTGTGTGTATGGATTAAATAAAGCATTTTACAATAAAAAGAAAGAACAAAGTAAACTGAACTGGAGGTAAACCTAAGCAAAACCATGAGTGCTTTTGTTGCTTCCTATCAGTAAATTTGCTTTTCCATTTCTTTTTAAGTCTGATGTGTAGATGTACAAAACAATAACCAAATAGAATATTGTTTTAATCAAGCCGAAGGGACAGTAAAGTAAACATCAAATCCAAACTAGGCAATTAATTCCAAATTGCTTCAGATGGCACCATCTTTCTGCTTTTAAAGCATAGTAGTTTGGGTGGGAAAATAACATTTCTCAATCATTACTGAATAATGGAGTTCCAGATGCATAATTAGATAACAATGGGAAGAAAATATTGCAGGACTTTAGGTACTGAGAAGAGGGATCAGGAGTACAGTGTCTTTGTCAGGAAGTGGCAACTATGCTTTTCACCCTGTGCACGTTCAATGCAGTTTGTATGAAAAAAAATAACTAATTTCAGACAATTCTTTTAGTATGAATGTTTTCCCAATTGGTTTATACTGAATACATTAAAATATATATATATTCTGGAGTATTGACGTATGTGGTCAGTTTAAAGAGAGTAGTTAAAATTCTTGAGATAAACGTGTGAGAAGGAAGAAAGATTTATTTTGACTTCCAGTGTTAATGGCTTCAACTGCTCTGCAGTCTTGGGTCTGTGGGAAGGCAGAAGTACCATGATGGGAGCTCATGGTGGTGTAAAACTGCTAATGTCCTGGAGATCAGGAAGGAAAGACAGATGAGAAGGGGCCAGGCTTCCAAAATTCTCTTTGAGTATTTACCCCAGATGGCCTAATTTTCTTCTGCGAGGCCCAGCTTCCTAAAGATTCCACCACTTCCTAAAAGTGCCACAGGCTGGCAATCAATCTCTAGCATTTGAGCCTCTGCAGGGTCAGGGGGCCGGATTTAGAGTACAAACAATAATTCCTACCTTCAAGGACATGTGAAGATGTAAACTCTAGAAAGAGAGGAGATAGATAGAAGGTAGATACATAGATATAGATACATAGACTGTTCTTAATTTGATTGGTTAAGTAACAGGCAGAAGTTACCTACAGCAAATACGTTATTTTCGGTTATTCAGTGAGAATTATTTGACAGATTTCAGACTGCTAGTGTGCCTGCCACATCCCTGAACAATAATTTATAGGCTTCTTCTTACTGCTTATGTTGATAATATAAAACCTGTAGAAGAACCAAATACTCACATTTGGCTTTGACATATAGTTTTTGCTGATTGTGCACTAACATATAAATATGTTCCCCTTGCAACGATTCAAAGTGCAGGCAAATACAAAGAGTAAATCTTGTGGGTGCAATCCTTTTCCTCTCCTCAGGCCTGCTTTCATCCTTGGTAATCATGATCACCACTCTTGTTTGGTATATGTTCTTTTCCTGGGCATTTATGTACATTTACAGATAAAAAGAGAACCTTTGTACATTTTTTACTGGGAAGCATTCATGATATAAATGCTTTTTAACAACTTCTTTATTTTAATTGCTAGTTTGCATTGTTTTTTTCCTCATATGCACATATAGTCTTACCTAATTTTCCTTAACATTATGAGTATTTTATTTACTATATTATGTAAATTCCATGTCTTTCTGTTTTTCTTTACTGTGGTGCTGGGAATCAAACCCAGGACCTTTTACACACTGGACAAGTGCTCTACTGACTGAGCTACACCTCAGCGACACACACACACACACACACACACACACACACACAAACACGCACACGCCCCTTTCCAGGCATTATCATTATTGTTTGCGCTTCAGAATTTATTATATACATTGCCTTTACCATTTATCTTTATCATTTTGCCCTTATTACTATAGCAGGAGCATTATGTAAATGTCAAAAATCTAAAACACTTAGGAGAATGTTGTTAAGACATGTTAATATCTATTCATGTATTTTCTTTAACTTTTGTTGCTTTAACTTTTCTATAACTTTTAAATTACTGTTTTGGGTTATGGGAATTATCTACACAAAGTAAACATATATAACAAATGAAAACCTGAATTTGTGTACAATTTCCTTTAGAATGTTTTTGCAGTTTTGTGTTATTGACTGCCACTTCCCAAATTTACAAAACTGCTACATTCGCAGATGAGTAGCAAGAAATAATGAGAAAGCAATCTATTCTTTGTGATGTTATTCTCATTCAGGCAATATTTGTCTATAGCCTTTGGAATGTAGAAATAATACTTATATAAAAACAGTTTGTATTTCTGTGTCAGGTACTTTATACATAATATGATTGAGGAAAGGCCTGAGCAATAAAAACAACAGACAAATTATTGAGCATCTACTATTTGCCTAGTATGATGGTCTAAAATCCATCTTCACCCATGTGTGTTTAGAAGAATTATCTGACAATTTAAAAAATGTATTGTTATAGTAATAGAGAAAGTTGCATACAATCGGATTGTAAAATGTTCTATAACATACTATAGAAATAAAGAATGACCAGGTCCCTAGGAGATAAGTGTTTACTAATTGGAAATAAAATCTTCTCTATTGATTTTTTAAAAATGATGAATAATGCCAAATAGCTCAAAGAAGCTCAGAGAATATATATTTTACCTAGATTTAAAAAAAAATGCCTCAGTGGGTCAAGAAAGACAGATTTTTGCTCTCTCGTTTTTATACATGCTTGGCTCACCCTAAATTACAGCAATGTTTCATTACCACCACAATTCTCAAGATAAAATTCATAGCACAACTGCTTGCTAAGCAAAAGGAAAAACATAAATTCTATCTGTGCTGAGTTAATGGATTTGGAAGCTGACTTTTATTTGGCTTGCCGCTTCCGCTGCAGAACACTTTCTGCTGATTCTGGGGAGGATCTGGCTAAGGTCAAACAGATAATCTGATTGATAATCCACTGATCTACAGGAAGTCTATGCCAAAGTATATGTTTTGTATATTGTAAAAAGTACTGATTCCAGTTTCGATATAGAAAACCTAAATGCTTACATCAATTTTTTCTAAAAGAACATTTTCTTTTTCTGTTTATGGGAATTCAATATGCTATTATTTTGGATGTATATGTATATACGTATATATATGTATATACACACACACAGAGTCCACCAAAAAATTGTATACACACTTCAGCAGTTCGCTATACTAATAAATGTCTGGAAGCTAATGACCTCCACTTTGAGCACCTCTTGTAATTGAAGAGACCAAAGGTAACATATTAATCTCATGATGTCTCAATAAATTTAGTGTTAAAATATTTATAAAAGTTTTTCTTTTCTTGTATACCTTTTTGATGGAAAAAATATATATATACTCTATATTTTACATTTGTGTGTGTGATGCTGGGGATCGAACCCTGGGCCTTGTGGACGGTAGGCAAGAGCGCTATCACTTAGCTATCTCCCTATCATTGTTCCAATTTTTAAAATTCTTTTTACTTAGAGATAAATGATACAATAGAAGAAAACATCCTCATTGCAATCGATCTAGTAAAATCGTTGCAGTCTCTGACATGCTCCTTGTATTCCTGATAAAGGTGCATTTTCTATTTCTTAATGTGTGGGCTGTCCAAAATTCTCAAGAAGCCAAGTAACACACATTTAGTCTGATGTACTTCTTTTCCAGATTATTTATTTTCTCGTACGGTAATTGCTAGTGCAAACTAATAGACTTTTAACACGATTCCACTGGGTTCTTCACTAGATTTTTATTTATTCAATGTCCAATCCCTGCTGTAAATTGCTTAATTCTATGGTTGCCAGAGAGAGGAAATACAACAGATGCTACTGGCTTACTTTATATACAATACATTCTGTTTTTCTAAAAAAGCTGGTTATCTGATTGATTAGATTCCTGTTCATGTTTATTCTTACATGCATTTGCCTTTTCTTCTTTAATTTTATGGAAAAGTTCTGGGAACTTACGGCCAAAATTCATCGTCTAGAATTAGGTGTGTTACTTTTAAACTGTGTAAAATGTCAAGGACAAACAGAATAAAAGTGACAAAGACAGCAATGACGTTGTGAGGCTGGAAAGTAGAAATAGTGAATGACACATGCATATGGACAAACACACCTAACTTCCTTCTTCTTCCTCTAGTTTTTTCCCTTATAAATTAATCCTGCTTCTGGCACAGTGCCGGCTGCTTAGCCGGAACAAGATTTAAACTATTAGGACACAATTTCAGTGAAGACGACGAAACGTGTTATCCGTCTTCAAATCTAAATCTCCTACTTTCCTAATTTATGAGCTAGCTGGCGGAATATTAATTTGGGTATTAGTTTATGATACTCTTTTTCATGTCATTTATGAAATTCTTAATAATATTTCTATCTTTCTGTATCATCATAGATCTGCATAATAGAAAGTTTAGAGGCTCTTTTAGTTCATGCCATCTAACCAGAAAATGCTACTGCTTTTTCTTCCTACACATTTTCGATTCTGTGTTCAAAAATGGTGTACTAATGTAGTTTAGAGAGAAAATGCTTCTTCCAACTTTAGGTGAAATAGTTTTGGTCTGTGGAACAATGGAGTAAAACTGAAGGAAATCTCGTGTTGAGTGAAACACAGACAGGGTCTCACAGCACCTCTAACTCTATCCTGAAGATACTGGAGAAATAAGAAGAAACCTGGATCAAGGATGACTCTGTAGTCACATCTAATGCTAGGGAAACATAATGATCTTATTTTAACTGTGCTGTTTTGGTTCTCTGTTGCAAGCTCTTATGAATGAATTATATCCCTACTACAAACTGTGTTGCACACTTAGCCCCAACTTTGTCCCTGTGTTTAGAGAGAGGGCTTATCGGGAGGGACTGAACTAAAGTTGTATTGAAGTCAAAAGTGTGGGGCAGCATCTAAAAATACTGGTGTCTTTGCACATAGGGGAAGAAACATCAGGTCTCTCTCTCTCCCCTGCTCCCCTTTCTATTTTTTCTCTGATTCTGCACATGGAAAAGCATGTAGGTGAGCACCTTCCTATTACATTCCCATTGGCTGAAATGAAAGAATGGAATGAGCCATATTGGGTGATGTTGCAAAGTTAACACCACAGAGTTGATAAATCAATCAAATAAAAGGAATCTGAATCCATCCCAATATGTTAGAACTGAGCTGCCAGACTTTTTCAATGACAGAAAGATAAATTTCTATCTAGTTTCACCGTTGTTTTATTTTTATTTCTATTGTATGCAATGAGTGAAATTCCTAACCAAAGTAAGTGAAGTAAGACATAATTCAGGCAAGAAAAGGAGTAAACTAATGATGAAAGAAATAAAAGGAAGAGTGAGTAAGAGATTATTAGGACAGTGGTGACACTGAGAACCCAGGATTCAAATCATGCCGGAAAGATGACAGGATGTTTTGCTTTTCAAATCCAGGAAGCTATCAGCTACCTTCATTGTTTGAAGCTGCTTGAATAGAACTGCTCCTTATAACATGGAAAGCTGGTAGCTACCCATCCCCATAACCACTCCTTATAACATGGAAGCTGATACACACCCATGCCCATAACCACGCCTCATAACATTTCCATAACCAATGAGAAGAGTCGTTTTGAAGATCTTCCTCCTAATTTAACTCACAGTTTGAAGTAGAGCTAGAGCGAAGTAGATATCTATAATAGTGATCAGAGACAAATGCCAAGAGAGTATCTAAGACTTTTTCGATGAAAACATGAAGAAGGAAAACGAATCCTCCATTCTCACAGTCAAAAAGAAATCTACGTGTTGAACTTTTAAAATTCAGACTTTTCAAAGACAGTTTACATGATCCTATTGAGTTTAAAAGTCATGAACTATCACTAGAATTTCTTTAACCCTCACAAACTTTAGTTTGATATCAGAGGAATAGATGTGGGTAGATATTTGGATATTAGGGATAATTATCCAATATCTGTTGGATATCTATTATCTATATTTATTAGATAATAGGTAGTGGATGAATAAGAGAAAGAATGTTGGATCAATGATAATTTTTCAGTCACATATTATGCTAGGGTTATATAATTATCCATTTTAGCCAGGCTATTAGGTTGATTTCAACAGAAAACTATTTGCTCTTGAATTATTCCATACAAATAACTAAGCATACTGAACTCTTAGTTTATTTATCATGAGATCAAATTTCTCCCACGTATTAATAATTCAGTTCAAGCTTGTATTTTCTGAATTTACTAATAAATTGTTTGGCAGGTTACTTGAAAATCTAAAAATGAGTACTAAAGTGCCTCAAAAGAAGCAGTAAAGGGGTTGAGGACTTAGCTCAGTGGTTAGAATGCTTGCCTTGCAAGCACAAGGCCCTGAGTTCGATCCCCATCACCAAAAACAACCCCCCCCCAAAAGAAGCAGTAACAACCTCTGTGTGATCCTAAAACCATGCAAATCAACAAGAAGCTATGTCAAACCTTGTACAATAAAACAATGTTGTCAAATTGACAATGTCAAGCTCCATTTGGTCAACTACTTCTGTGTTTTTTCAGAAGTGTCCTTTGAAATGATAATCTGGAAAGTGCTATTTTCACTCATGTTAGAAAGTGATCAGATATTGATAAAGTGATAGCTGAGAATACTGGAAGTCTCTTTCACTTGCAAAACTCAAATTATTATATGATACCTTAGAATTATATACAAATATTATGTACCAAACATTTTTAAAAATTAAAAACTTTAGTAACATATTTTTAATGTTTGTGGCTAAAATATTGTGGTTATATGGAGATTAGTGTGGAGAAGTCAGTACTTAATTAAATTTAGAATAGGAATTTAATTTTGCTGGCACTCACTAGAAAACAAACTGAGACTTCATAAAAGTAAAAAAAAAATTGATTAGAAACAATAAAGAAAATTACATTATTTGAAGGAAATTTTGAAGCCACCAGGAAGTTGTGGCTCTTTTTCTAATCCATAAAAGAAACTTTCTGCCCAGCAATTTGTAAATAAGTTTCAACTGATTCACTTATTGTATTACTTTTGACTACTTCTTAATTCTGGATTTCCTTGGCAAAACATACTGGCACGTTATTTTTGTATACTCTAAAAATAAATAAATAAAAGCAGTAGTATTTATTACTCTCTTGCCTCCAGATGAAGTATGCCTAGCCTATGAAAACTTTTAGGGAATCTATAAGTCTGCTTACATTGGACTGAAGTAAATGGAGCCAATAAGCTGGAGGTAAGCCAGGGAGAAAATCAAGCTAAGTATTGCGACAAAGGTCAGTTTCCCAAAGAGCTGGACTAGGTTAGATTATCATTTCTGTTTCTTCACTTTTTCCCTAGTAGAGAATTCATCATCCTGACAAAGGAGATAGAATGTATTTGTCCACCTTCTGGTGCTGGGCTTGGCTATTTGATTAATTTTGGCCAGTGGAACACTGGATGATATGACACCAGCTCCTTTAGGATAGTTTGGGGATTTTCTTTCTCATACTTTACAGCCTGACATAAGAACACACTCTACATAGAAAATATCCCTTCAGCCTGGACTGAAGAATGAACAAATGTGGAAAATACATGGGCTTAGGCGGAAGCTACAAGTCCAGACTGGCCCAGTAGGTCCAATCTAGGTAAGCTGAACCACAGTCAATGTGAACATCCTAAAGATTATATAGTTTTGAGCGAATATATTCATTTGATTCTTCCGTTGGCTCTCATACAGTATATAAAAGAAACAACAAGGACTCTAACTCATTAGCCATTGCTTCATTTTCAGGTTTTCTTTCTAACTTCTAAGGGATTTAGAAAAGATAAAGAAATGTGCAGACAACAATCATATTTGCTTTTTCTCTAATTAAAGTAGATGAAATCAGGTTTCTATTTGCTTTGACACAGATGTTCTAAACTAATTGTATTTGGGAATTCAGCTGTGAGTGGTTGTTGTTTTACAATAGCTATTGGTTTTTGACCATTTAGTATGATGTTGGCTGTTGGTTTGTCATAGATGGCTTTTATCAGATTGAGATAAAGACCATCTATTCCAATTTTCCACAGGGCTTTTATCATGAATGGGTGTTGGATCTTGTCAAATGCCTTTTCTGCATCTATTGAGATGATCATATGGTTTTTGTCCTTGTCTCTGTTAATATGATGTATCATATTTATTGATTTGCATGTGTTGATTCATCCCTTGACCCCTGCATCACTGGAATGAATCCTACTTGGTCATAGTTCACTCTAAAATCCAGAACAAGACAAGGATTTCCCCTCTTACCACTTTTATTCAACATAGTTCTGGAAACATTAGCCAGAGCAATTAGACAAGAGAAAGAAATAAAAGGAATAAGGATAGGAAAAGAAATTAAATTATCATTATTTGCAGGCGATATGATACTCTATATAGAAGACCCCCAAAACTCCACCAAAAGACTTCTAGATTTAATAACCAAATTCAGCAGCATAGCTGGATACAAAGTCAACACTCAGAAGTCAATAGCATTCCTGTACAAAAACAACAGACTCAACGAGACAGAAATTAGGGAAACAACACCTTTCACAATAGCATCCAAAAAAATGAAGTACCTAGGAATCAATCTAACAAAGGAAGTAAAAGATCTATACAACGGAAACTACAGTACTTAGAAAAAGGAGATTAGGAGATTAAAGAAGATATCAGAAAATGGAAAGATATCCCTTGTTCCTGGGTAGGAAGAAACAATATAGTGAAAATGGCCATACTCCTAAAACTGTTATACAGATTTAATGCAATCCCAATTAAATTACCAATAGCATCCCTCACAGAATTAGAAGAAATAAACCTAAAATTCATTTGGAACCAAAAGAAACCTAGAATAGTAAAAGCAATTCTAGGCAATAAAAGCAAAGCAGGGGCCATCACAATCCCTGACCTAAAACTATATCACAAAGCTAGTGTAATAAAAACAGCATGGTACTGGCACAAAAACAGACCCCAGGACCAATGGAACAGATTAGAAGATGAAGAAACATGTCCAAACACTCTCAGTCACTTTATCTTTGACAGAGGGGCCAAACAACATCACTGGAAGAAAGATAGACTCTTTAACAAATGGTGCTGGAAAAACTGGCTCTCCACATGCAGAAGGTTAAAACTAGATCTGTATCTGTCCCCATGCACTAAGCTAAAATCAAAGTGGATCAAAGATCTAAATATTAAAACAGAAACTCTAAATCTGTTGGAAGGTAGAATAGGTCGAACTCTTGAAGATGTAGGTGTAGGCAAAGACTTTATGAACAAATCTCCAGTTGCCCAGGAAATATCACAAAGAATCAACAACTGGGACCTGATCTTATTAAAAAGATTTTGCAGAGCAAAAGAAACTACCAACACAGCGAAGATACAACCCACAGAGTGGGAAAATTTTTTTGCCAGCTATTCCTCTGACAGAGGACTAACATCTCGAATATATAAAGAACTCAAAAAAATCAGACGCCCAAATTTAAAGACCCAATCCAAAAGTGGGCAACTGAAATGAATAGACACTTCTCAGACGAAGAAGTAGAAACAGCAAATAGACATATGAAAAAATGTTTAACATCACCGGTCATTTGAGAGATGCAAATTAAAACAACCCTGAGATTCCACCTCACTCCAGAAAGAATGGCTGTTATCAACAAATCAACCAATAACAAATGCTGGAGGGGCTGTGAAGAAAAAGGAACCCTTCTCCACTGTTGGTGGGAGTGTAGACTGGTGCAACTGCTATGGAAATCAGTGTGGAGATTCCTCAGGAAACTAGGACTAGAGGTTCCATTTGACCCAGCTATTTCCCTTCTTGGTATCTTCCCAAAAGAATTAAAAACATCAAACCACAGTGATATATGCACATCCATGTTTATAGCAGCACAGTTTATAATAGCTAAATCTTGGAAACAGCCCAAATGCCCATCAACAGCGGAATGGATGAAGAAAATGTTGTTTTTTTTAATACAATGGAGTACTACACTGCCATAAAAAATAATAAGCTTGAGATATTTCTAGGTAAATGGATGCATCTTGAGACCATACTCTTAAGTGAAATAAATTGGACACACATGTTTAAATACTGCATTGTTTCTCTCATGTGAGAAACCGAAAGTGTAAATAAAGACTAAAATGTATTATATTGGGAAAGGGAAGAAAATATCCAAATGGGAAAGGGAACAAGGGACAGGGAGGGGGAGAGGAACAGAGGGACAAGAGAAATAAGAAATGGAAGGAAAAAAATGGAAACGAAGCTTTTGTAAATAAGGAGGGAGGTGGGGGTGAAGGGAGGGGAGGGCAATGGGAAAAAAAGCAGCAACAAAATATATCATGTACAGGTACAAATCACCTATGATGAATGTTATCACTTTGTACATCTAAAATGTACCATTAAAATTAAATGAGCAAAAAATAATAGCTATTGGATTGCTTGGTCACTAACCTTGATGTCAGCTGTAGCCTTTCATTCTTTTGCTATTACAGATAAATTCAAATCAAAACCTAGTTCAATGACCTAAAAACAAAACAAAACAAAACAAAATCTAAACTATTCTAAGACATCTATGAAATATTGTGGAACTGAATTGTTTATCAGCCTTAAAAAAATCTACCTGTTTAGTTATTCAGTTTCTATTTATTTGATGTCAGTATGGTGAAATTAGGTGCTTACAGGTTTCTATATTCTTGATCTATTTATCTTGGCATCCAAAACAAAATTTCTACTGAGAGTGAATTTATTGCTTTACAGGGATAAAAATGTGATGGAAATAATAAGCATTAACTCAGGCCTATATTTATGTATAATTCCTAATATTTTTAAATTATATCAAAATCTAATCTATTGATTATCATTTTATTGGAATTTACTTTATTGGAACTTTATTGGAATTTATCATTTATACATTTATATGATTATCATTTATACAGATCTGTAGTCTAAGCTATTTTTAGGGTTCATAACTTTAAATTCTTTGCAACTAAATACTTATCAAATTCCAATTTGTTTACTCAGTCAACAACCATTTAAGTGTCTACTGTATGTACTTCTCTTTTCAGGTGTTAAGAACCCATATATCTCATGTTTCATATAGGTGGACAGACAAAAGAAATAGAAGATAAAGTAGAAGCAAATAAAAGAAATTTTTATATCGGTTATATGCAAGTCATAACCGATAGAGGGCATTTATGTACATCTCACAGATCACATCACATTCAGAGTTAAAAGACTGAAAGTCTTCCCAAATTGGGAGCAAGACAAAGCCTGAGTTAGTCAGCTTTCCGTCGTTGTGGCAAAATACCCAACTCATAAAAAGGAAAGATCTATTTTGGCATAAAGCTTTCTGAAAACTAGAAGACTTCCTAAAAACAAAAAGAAAAACCTCCGAAACAGAATGAAAACCACCAAGTTGGTTATTTGAAAAGATTAATACAATTTAAAAACATTTAGCTGGATTGACAAAAAAAAAAAGGCTTAAATTACTAAAATCATGAATGAATATGGGGATATTGCTGCTGACCTGAAAGAAATAAAATTTTATTGTAAGAGTTCATGAATTGGAAGAATTAATACTGTTTAAATGATAATATTACTCAAAATGTTCTACTGATCCAAAGAAATCCTATTAAAATTCCAACAGCTTTATTGTCCAAAGTGAAAAACTGATCCTGAAATTCAAATGGAATTTTCAGGGGTCTCAAGTAATTAAAACAATACTGATAAAAAGAACATAATGAAGGATTCATTATTCTTGATTTCAAAATTTATTATAAAACTGCCATGATCAAAACAATATGGTACTGGTGATAAACATATAGAGCACTGGGGTGAATACATAAATCCATAGCTCTATAAAAAATGGATTTTCAACAGGGATGTGAAGATTCTTTAATAAGAGAATGAATAATATCTTCCACATGCAAAAGAATGATGTTAGATCCTTAATTCAATAATTACAAAACTCTTAAAAAGTATTGAAAGGATTGAAAAATATTGAAAGGATTGAAAAATCAAATCTTACCTTGGATTTGATTCTTAGATATGACAGCCATGTCTTAGATGTGACACCAAAAATTTAAACAAGTAAAAAAGTAGATAAGCTGTTTTTCATAAAAATAAAATAATCTGTGCATGAAAGGGCATTATCAAGAAAGTGAAAATAACGTGAGAAAGTATTTGTAAATCATATCTGCATTTGGTAAGGGATATTTCCAGAGTATATTAAAAAAACCATAAATCAAAACTGAAAAACAAAGAGTCCTATTAGATAATGAGCAGAGGATTAAATAAGCATTTCTCCAAAGAAGATGTGCAACAAGTACATGAAAAGTCTTGTAACAGCATTAGTCATTATGGAAATGCACATAAATTAAAACCACAATGTGATATCTTCTCACAGTTGCGTGAATAAAACAATACAAGTAAACACAAAATAGTAAATGTTGGTGAGGATGTGGGAAAATTGGAAACTCACACATTGGTTTGGCAATGTAATGTGGTACACTTGTGGTGGAAAACGCTTGTGGGCTTTCTCAAAAAGTTAAATGTAGAATTATCAAATGACCTAGTGATTCCACTACTTAGTCTTCCCCCTACATTGAAAAGAAGAATGTAGACACTTGTACATGAATATTCACAGCAGCACTATTCACAATAGCCGAAAGGTAGAAGCAACTAGAAATATTCGTCAAAATGTATAAACAGAAGGTGGTACATCTGACCCTCTATTTGTGTGGGTTCTTCATCTATTGTTTATAATCACAGACTGAAAATATTTGGAAAAATCATAACATCTGTACTAGACATATACAACCTTTTTTCTTTTTATTCCCTAAAAATACAATTATTGATAAAACATTTACCTTGTGTTAGGTATTACAAATACAAATGAATTAAAGCATACAGGACAGTGGGTATAGGTTATATGTAAATAGTCCGCCATTTTACATAAGGAATTTGAGCATTCACATATTGTATGTGTGGGGTATGTCCTGGAACCACTCCCCTTCAGGTACTGAAGGATGACTATATATGCATTAAATTCAACTACATGAAAGAATAAATTAATGCAAATGTTTTAGAACTTGATGGAGGAGGGATCACTATTAAACACCAGTATAAGAAGTTTATTTTTCTGTTATTAATTTCACCTCAATTAACAAAACCCCTAAACTATGTGAAACCACAAATCATCAAATTTTGAAAGAGTACTTAATGATATAGGGAAACGTGTGCAATGTAAATTTAACAAACAAGTACATTGAATTATATATTTGATACGTCTTTTTGAAAAAAGGTAACAGTTAAGAATAGCAAAAAATGGAAGACTGTAGTGTTAAAATCAAAAGATAGTACATCAAGGACAATATTGAGTTGAACGTCCAGTATTTGAGAGCATCTAGTGTTTCCAATAAAGAATTCGACATTCAGTCACAAGATACACAATCTTGATATCCTGCTGTGTCTCTCTCCCTCTCTGTACACACATACAAGTATACACGCATGTGCATCCATGTACCTCTATTAGTCTATTTTGTGTACTGTAGCAGAATGTCTGAGGCAGGTCAACTGTACAAAGAAAAACCTGTGTTTACTTCACAGTTTTAGAGGTTCCAGGGCATGGTGCATGGTTCCAGGGCAAGCTGAAGTCTGAATCAGCTTGCCCCTGGTAGAGAGCCTTCTTGGCTGTGTCACATCTTGGAGAAACATATATGAGAGCAGGAGATCATGTCTTGAAATTAGAAGCCAGAAAAATCCTGTAGGTCCCTGATCCCTTTCCATGGGAAGGTCCCTGACTGACTGAAAGACCTTTCAGTAGACCGCTCACAGGTCCCACTTCCCAACATTGGTGCTCTGAGGACCAAGCTCCAACACACGAACCCTGGGGAAACATCACATCCAAACCATATCAATATTTTTGTGTTAAATTACAAAGAATCTAACCGATAGCAGGACAAGAAAATCTGTGTATTTTGATCTGAAATTCTAATCTCAGAAATATTTTACATTTTTCCATTTATTTTTAGAGAATTTTTATTGGCATATTTTGTCAGTGAAATATGTACGAAACTGAGAAAGACTCTAGCAATCAAGGATCATTATGGGGTCTGTATCCATGAAGATTTTAAGAGCCACTTTAATTGGTAAGAAATAGAAATGAATGATCAACTGGGGTAAGTGTTGTTACAAGGAAGTATAGGAAGAGGCTTAAAACTGTTAAATGGCTATTTAATGTACACATTAATTCATGTGACAACTTCTTCAAGCAAAGAATGGTCTTATACTCACGGCATTTGATGCATGTGCTTTTTTAATGGTATTTAAATATCATATTTGCCTTATCTGTCTCTGTCATGCATTAAAATGTAACCAGGCTGAGGGTATAAATCATAGTTATACTCAGCTGCCTTTTTCTATCACATATATTCACTAGAGACACTTGTTAGTGAGTTCATACTGAAAAATACACATGTTTATTTTACTTCATAGTTAACATTTTAGCACTCTTCTTCATACCCAAATGCATAATATTGTGGAATTGCAAGGAATACCTTGTAGATTTTCCGATTTCCCCAATATAATATGATAGTCAACAGAAACTTAGCTTGAAAATTGCCCACCATGCATGTATAATGTGTTCTTTGGATATTTTCCCAAGAAGCACTAAGGAAACCAGGTACGATGATCTTATGTCAGAAGTTTAGTATCAAAATACTCCTAAATTTTCCTCATCTCAATAGCATTAGCTTCACCTTCCTCTGTAAGTTGTGTTGTGTGAAACGCTCCATGGTTGATACAGAATCTGCCCGTTTGTAAATCAGCAGGTTAAAATCTTATGTTTATGAAAGCAGCAGAATGGGGAATAATTTCTCTAGGGGCCAATTAGTTTCATCTTATCTGATGAATACTGAGTATATCCTTTACTCTAATAAATCACTTTATAAGCTTATATTTCTGCTTACAGGGGTAATTAAATAAGAAATTATATATCTGAATGGAATAAAGGAAAACATGCATCAGAGTAATACAACATATAGAGTATATTCATTTGCTGTGCTGTTCTGTGCCAGGCGGTTGAACACTGTGGCACTGTCCTAGGCGAAAAAAGAACAGAAAAACTTCTTTCAAAACACAAACTCCCCATGAGGAATGTTCTCACTGTGTGCTGCAAACATGCACTAATACATAAGAAGAAAATGGAAAGAGACTGTGTTATCTCACAGGAAGAAATGCTCGTGTCGTGCTGGGCGTAGTGACTGCTCAGTTACGTTTGCTCCCAGGGAAGTTAAAGGATGGGAGCATGAGAATTAAACCAATCCCTTTGGGAAAATGAAAAAAAAATAGTTACACTTTTTAAAGATATTTTATAAAGAACTAGTTAATAACTTTACAAAAGATACTCTAACTCTGGCTGCATGTTAGTGTCTCCCAAGGACCATGAAAAACACTCAAATATCCATTTCTTTTTTGCAAAGGTTTTGATTTAATTGCTCTGTGTCTGGCCCACATGTATTAAGCAATCATAAAAAATCGAATAGTATTTTCCTCATTTTGAGAGAATGAAATATGACCATATTAGAATATCAAGAATACCCTGAGATTGCAGTAATAACTTTCTTCTAAATGGCCATACTGTTCCTTCATTAGGCCAGATAAAAATCTGCTTTCTGAAAAGTAAAGGGTAAGTGAAATGAAAGGAAGAAAACATGTGTGTTAGTTACTTTTCTCTTGTTGCTGAGACAAAATACCCAACACCTAAAGTTAGGGGAAGAAAGGTTTATTTGGCTCACAGTTTGTAGAGGTTTCAGTCTGCAATCAGCTAGGTCCAAGGCAGGGGGGCATGGCAGACAGGCAGAAGGCAGCAAAGTAAGTAAGGGATGCCAGCAAGCTTGCTAACCAGCTTCTTCCTGTGTCTTATATTTTATCCAGGCTACCTGTCTTTAGGGTGGGCAGTACTCCCACCCTTCATCCTAATACCCTTAATCTTAGTGTCTTTGATCCCAGCAGAACCATGCCAAACCGATCAGTGGATTAATTTAGTGATCACACACTCTAGATCCAGCTACCTCCTACCACATGGGGGGATATCTAGACACCAACCATAACAACATGTTTCTACTTTGAATGAAAAATTTGCACCAATATTTTTTTTTATTACCAGTTTGTTCTTACAGACACACAAATTTTTTTGTTTAATTTTATGGGGTGTTTTTATTCTTTTGCATTTTAGAAACTAGAAGGTACGCTTGTGCTGTGTTCTAGCTTGTATCTATAGATGCAAACCTGTTTAAAAAAAAGAAAAGAAAATATGTGAAGAACTTGCACCATAATTAAAAGAAAAACTAATTGTTAACTTAATTACTGAGCAATAAGTAATTTGTAGGCCAGGAATTCAAATGGGTCCTATAAGGGTATTATTGTGCATTTGAGTTGGTAATGCAGTCAGGTTCGAAAACTGTATTTTTCAAATTGAAGCTTAAAATTGTATAATAAAGTTTTTATTCACCAAAGAGACAATACTGTGCCACAAATACATAAGATAAAAATGCATAGAAAGTAAAAAAAGAGTTATAAGAGATGTATTGGGGAGCTTGGAGAAGAATGAAAAAATGGTGAAAGATACCACATTTCCACATGGTGAAAGCCAGTATTCCAAACATACTGATGAGATTAATTGACAAGTTTAACATAATTCCGGTACAGCACTTAATAAGTTCATGTTATTATTAGTATCAGTATTTACTGAGAGAAGAATGTTACACAATCATTCTAAAATTTTTAAACTTTTATATCAATTGAACATATCTAGGATATTGAATATAAAATAGAATCTTAATACATATTTATTAATTTATATATTAGTGTCTTAGTAAGTAGTCGAGATGCAGTTTTCGGTAATATTTAGTATCTAATAGTAGAACAACCGCACAAAAAAGTTATACTATTATCTTTTAAAATGTTTGTTATTAGGAACACTTTCCCTAAGTTTTATTAGGTCAAAGTGCAATAGAAATTCAGCATTCCTCAGGAGACCTTATATTTAGCTTTAATGATATTTAAATGCAAGCACAGTGTTCTCACCTCAGGAGTAAACTTTGAGGGGCCCTATGTGGATCAGGCTGGAGTAGCATAGCATTCTTAGTCTCTCTGGGACACTACTCAAATCCAATCTAGATCCACTGGGAACTCGTCCATAGTGGAGTCAAACTTACCTGTTAATCAAATTCTAGCCCCAGGCTAAAAGCCTCATGTTAGTGAGGCCTCCTGTCAAAAACTATTGAAAAAGTCAAATGGGCAAACACTGTTCCTATTTCCTTTTTTTTTTCACTTTATTTCTCTACTATTACTCTATTTTCTACTTCACATTTAGTGTTTCTGTGTCATTTTTCACTGATTTGTGAAATACATTTACATAGCAATATTAAGATTAATTTTTATGGAGTTACATTGGATAAGTCAGGTACTGCCTTCTAACAAGAAAAATTTCCAAGTATTACCCTCTAATAACATGACATATTGGTTTTTCCACAGTAATAGTATGTGTTCAAAGTCTTATCATCTGTTAGAGTGCTATGATAGGCTTTTCTGGAAGGTTCTGAAGAAACTTTAAAAATATAAACCAAGAGACATTATAATACCTAATATTCATATGAAACTAAAAATATCTTCTGCATAAGTATTTTATATAATTGAAATCTGTTATACTATGTACAAATAAAAAATTGTACTTGAAATTTCAAAGTTCTACTTAAATTTTTACCATGATGATTTTACTATTCATTTTTCCTAGTCACAAGAATAGGTGTAAGTAATAACAATTAATTACAAAATGGAAATGTGTAAAGGAGAATTTTGTTTTTCAGTTGTAAAATATATTTACATGTGTTTTATTTCCTGAATGACATATATCCAAATAACTTATTCAATGCCTGTTTGGACAAGAATCACAAATAGCCAAATTAACTTTCTAAACTCTTCTGAAAACACTAGATTTATAAAAACTTACTATGCCTCCTCTCCCTCCAGGAAGAAAGTGTGGTGGGGAGGAGAAAAGAAAGTGGCAAGGATGGAAGGAAGAAAGAAAGAAAGGAGAAAGGGAAGGAGGGAGGAAGGAAGAAAGGAAATTGGTTGGTAAGGAAGGAGGGAAGGTGGGGAGGAGAGAGGGAGGGAAGAAGGAGGAGAGGAAGGATGAGAGGAAGGTTGAGAAGGAAGGAGGGAGGGAGAGAGGAAGGAAGAACGAGAAGGGGATGGGAAAGAGGCAAGAAAAAGAAAACTAAAAGGCTGCTTGTTTCATTGTAAACAATCACTGGTTTAGTCAACGTTTCTTTAGTTCACAGGATTTCTTAGTTCTGTTAATAGGCTACGGTGTGTTGCAAATCTGGAAGCACAGCAGAATTTGCAGTATTATCCAAACTTACTTGACCACAAAAAAATTATTACTAAATACTTGTTAAATTCACAAGAGTTCACTTATGAAATACTTTCCTAAATGATACGAGGTCCTTCTTAGAGAAAGCACTTAATTAGCACTGCATTGTTAATCATTCCAATCTATGATATCATATTTCTCTTCCACTATGAAAGTAGATCATCCCTGTATTGCTTCTGATAATAAGATAGAGCAAATAATACTTTAAATTCTTAAAATAGTGTATATTATTTCATTGAGGACTGAAACTAGAGTTCTGGGACTAAGAGTCATTGTGTTTGTCAAACCAGGCAGTTATCTAATTTACCCCACATATTTTTATTATATTGTTCAATTATCCATCATTTTTATTAATATGTCTCTTCATTATATTTACCAGAGGAGCCTAAAACAGTCTTTTCAAGAGAGTTAGCTGTTAAATTCATAGCTGGAAAAAAAATTCATAGCTAGATACAGTCTACTTTCATTTCTTAATGCTGTTCTAATAAAATGGAACAGAGCTGTCACTGGCTAATTTATTTCCATAAACCATTTAAACTCTCCAGAGAAACTTCTGTTTAAATAAGGCATGCTTGACCAAGAAAGGTTGTCATGTATTAAGTGTCTCTGTGGGGAGCTGATGCTCAAAGTGTAATTGGTTCAGTGGAGGGAACAGAAAATAAGCTCCACTATTCTCGGTCAGCAAAGCAACTCTTCGTTCTACTGGATGTAAGCGTATTGTCACTTCTGACTAAGAAAGTGCCACCATACACAATTAGCAGTGGCAAGATTTCTGCTTTTCAAACCTTCAGAATTTTTTTCTACCCTGAGGATAAAAATCCTTTTAATGTGCATTCTTGGATTGTCATTTTATCTGTTACAGTGTGAAGATGCACTCTGGAACTACCTTTTTCTTTTTGCTATCAAAGAATCAGATTTCTTATTTCCTTTCTCAGTTCTTTATGATACTGTATTTCTCCTGGTGTTTCATATATTTGAGTCTAATTCAAAAAGAGCATCTATGCCATGAGATTTCCAGATTTCACTTATGCTATATAAGCATAGTATTCCCCAATGCTACACAAACAAAACTATTTTTGAAGAACGGGGAAAAGATAAAAAAAATCAGCCTCAATTACAAGGAGAATGAAAACAGGTTTTTAATCCACAGTTCAAATACAAGATTCAAATTTCTTAATCAAAGTATAGAACGACTACTGCTACCAACATAGAAAATTGTTTATCCCTCCTTCTTTCAGTATCTCTACTCAGCCATAGTTTCAACCAGGGATAGAGTACTTAATATAGTTCTTCATCGTGAGTACCCGGTGCTGATATGGAAAACCGCAAAGGCACTTGCAAGCTAAATCTCAGTTTATTTTAGAAAATGTTTCATTTTCCCTGGGCAGATTAGTCTATTGTTTCTATTGCTTTTCCAACAGCATTAGGTCAAGCTAACTTTTTCAGATTTTGGAGATGATGGCTTAACCCCATCTATGTTGTCTCTCACAAACAGAAAGAGTCCCAGATCTGATGACTGACTTGATGCCTGGTTTTCTCATGGTCACTGTAGACTGCATCATAACAATCCTTTGACGTATGAAAGGCTTAGGAGTCATCTAGCATATAATTACTTTTTATGACCGCTTAGTATGTACTTTGTTTTCCAAGTGTCTCAATACCGGGGCCTGAAGACGCTGTCTTCAGTACAAGGTTCTTTCCTTGTACTGGTGTCTGTGGCTGGAGGAAAGGGTGACACGGGTGACGTAAACCTGTCCCTCCTACACTCTTCAACGCATCTTTTCCTCTTTCTATGCTACACTTACTGCTGCAGTCTCTGATCTGGTTTCCTTAGCTCTTGGAAAGTTATTTCTGTACATAGGTAGTTGTTCAAATTGATGTTTCTGTAGGAGGACAAGTCTTGGAAATCTTGTTCTACCAATTTGCTGATGTCATTCCTCTAAAAACAACTTCTAACTTTGTGGTCTATCCTTTAAAGTATTTATGAAAATTCATTTAAAGAAAATCTTTCTCATTCTCATTAATGCTAATTAATCCAACTTTTCTGCCCCATGATTCTCTTACCAATTGTCTTTTTACATGAGATTTAATACCATGACCTCCCTAATCAATGTAGAAAACCAAAAGTCACAAAGCCACTTGCCATTTAAATACTTTTTCAGTTTTACCTATTTCATATGTACTTTGATCCCGAAAGCTCCACTGCTCACTGAAGCAAAATATCATACGTTAGCAAAATATCATACTTTAGTCCTCAAAATAATTCTGAAATTAAACGCATCTGCTTATTTCGCAATGTACACTGTGTTTCAGGCAAATTTTATGTAATACCCACTCTACACTTGTCTTTTCTTTAAAAGAGTTGGACTTAGTGGTTTGGTAAATGGAATTGCATTTAATTATTTTTATTTGCATGTATGTTTGAAAAAGTATCCGTAATTTATCTGACTAAAGAGAAGATTGAATACAGTATAGGCCATAAAGTCATGGTTTAGAGTTCTCTGCCTCAGGCATTCATGGATTTTTCCTTAGAACCTAACCTAACTGATAATTCTTCATGGAAATGTCCACAATTTCACAGAAACTGAAAATATCCTCAGCAATTGGTTTTTTTTTTTGGCGGGGCAGGAGGTGTTTGCAAGTAGCCAATCCGAGAATGTTATTCAGTTCTCCTTACTATTGATTGGCTGCTGCCCTGTAGCCCCCTCCCCACACGTGCCAGCATCCCCCGCATCCTAACAGGTTGCTGCACCGCATGTACCTATCTCCAGCGTTCTCGATTTTGTTCTTCCTAAAGCTGTAAAATCCCTAAAATGCCGCCAAAACGCCCTGCACCTTCTAAGGCTTTATTAATACAGTATTGTATTAAATTAAATTAAATTACATAACTACATGAGACATGGCATAGTTAGGGTTTAAACTATAAAAAATAGGCATTTATAGATATTTTTCTGACCATATCTGAAATTCGCAGTTTTTCTCATTTCGTTGGTCTCTAGGGAAACAAGCACCGTAAATTTCAGGGGCCCGTGTAATGTTTTATTTCACTATCTCCCTTTCAATTGTGTTCCTCACCCGGGAAAGGCTGGTATCTTTATACATCAAGAGCGATACGCAGTAACCAGCAGAGAAATTTGATATTAGGCTTCATATTTGATTTGCACAATGTAAGAAACTCGTTGGTCACCAGTGAGTAAGAATAAACTACTAATTTACACATAAGTGGCGTCTCTAATCTGGATTTTCTTTCAATTTAGGTATTCAAATAAGAATTTATGCATGTACCTATACTCATTAAAAAATGAGAGACACACTTCCTTTAATGGCATGAGAAACTTTTTTTCTTTTTTATGGGATATATTCTTCAGATGGAAGAGGAAACTTACGAGTCTGTTTTTTTGAAAAATCAAGATGTAAGAAGCTTACCATTTGTTTGACTTTCCCAGATTCATAGCTGTATGATATTGTTATCAGCTGGCATGGGGGCCCTGCATCAGTAATGAGGGATGCAGAAACCAAAGCAGCAGCAAGAATATACAAGCAAAAACTTTAACTGAAAAGTAAGAGAAAATGGGAAGGTTGAAGAGAAGATAAATTGAAGGGGGACACACCCCTGACAGAGATCAGGCCAGGACCTAACAAAGGAAAGTAAGAGGAGAAACAGGAAAACAATTTTGTCTTGAAGAGCTGAGGGGAGCTGTGACGAAGATCAGCCTGGTCCACGTGGCGCACAGGAGCAGGAGCAGACGATTTTTAGGGGCAGATGAGGCGGGCGAGGATCTGCTTGTCCACCATCTCAGATGCGGTTTTGAAGCTCCAAAATTCTTTAAGGATTAAGGGGCAATTCAGTTCCCCTGAGATGGTTGTTCTTGGTTTAAGGAAGTCCAGCGGTCTCAGCCTTGTGGAGGTTCTGCTGGAATTTTAAGACGACTGTAAGTAGGGTAAAGACAGAAGACTTTCAGGCTCCCGTTCCAGGGGATTGGACCGAAATGTTGTAAACATTGGCAGCTGAGCATCCATGCAAATCTCTTAGTTTCCTCAGTCTTGAAGGGAGACAAGAAAGTGAAGTAAATTTAGGTTATTCAACTGTGTATTGCCAGTTTTCTGAAAGATATTCTTTAACTGACTAACATGCCTATATGAAGAGTTTAGCAGGGCACTGACCAAAAATTTTAAAGTAATACAGAAGATAAACAAAAACCAAAACAAAGTAAAACAAAATTTAGAGATGTTAAGCTTTATCTCTTTTTTAGTATCCATTGGGCATTTATAGGCTCAAGTGAAGAGCTGCTGAATTTTTTTGTTTTTGTTTGCTCTTCTGTTTATAACAAAAGACGCATGTAAGTATCTGTTAAAATAATTATGGGATATCTTTAAACTATGGTAAATAAGTAAAACAATCAACTAATTAAAATACCTGTAATCTTACATTTGAAATGGAAATCAGCTTGAGCATGAACTTTTAAAATAGGATAGCATACCTTTGCTCTGTGCAGATCAAAGTGCAAGAAACACTAATGACACTGTTGCTATGAGTTTACCGATTGGCCAGATGATCATCTTAGAATAGCATTTCTCAAGAAAATAAGAAAGTACTTGGGAGGAAATGGCTGATTCAAGCCTGTGGGAAAATGTGAGAAATTAAGTTAAGATATCTTATTGTTCCAGAAAGAAAAGATTTTATAAAAATTATAGTGATGTCAAAGCATGCATGAGACAGTTTGGAGCTTGTCAATAGAGAGAGAATTTTTAACTTAAAAATAACATTGAATATAATGGGCCTACTTCTGTAAAATATATTGGAATCTAGAAAGCACAATGCTACTTAAACAAATTGTAAGTACCAGCTAGTATATCAACTCATTATTCTAAAAATTGATAAGTAAAGAGAAAGGAAGAAACATTGTTTTTGTTTTATTATTGGGTAACCAGTAGTTAATAAGAGACAATCTTTTTTACAAAAAATCACAGATAACAAAAAGCAGGAGGAATGACAGACTTTCAGAATTACCACTTTGTAATCTCTAATGAAATAAAGGGTCTGGGTGATGATCAATAGTGAAGGCTAAAAGCAATTAGTGAAAGGCTGACAGGGGAATTTATAAAAGAGGGATAAATCTAATGTATTTGATTTTTATCACTGTCATAGTAAATTATCACAAAATGAATGGCTTAAAACAACAGAAATTTGTCTTACAATTGTGTAGGTCAGAAGTTCAAGCATTGTGTGTCTCTCTGGTTCTGTCTTGGCTACCCAGGGCAGTAACCAAGCCGTGAGCAGGGCTGCATTTCTTTCTGGTGGCTTTGAGGTTGACTCACCTCTAAGGTCATTCAAATTCTTGGCAGAATTCAGGTCCATGTGACTCTAGGACTGAGGTCCCACTGTTTGCTGTTGGTTCCTGAGTGTTCCCAACTTCCAAAGGACCCTTCTATTCTTGGTCCTGTTCCTCTATGTTTATAGTCAGCTGTGTCACGCCTAGTGCTTTGTATATTGTGATCATCTGACCTACACTTTATGTCTCATCACTCTTGCTTCCATTTCTGTCTGGCTCCAGCCTGACACACTTCTCAGTGTTAAGGGTGAAGTGATTAAACTGGGTTTACTCATATCATTGAAGGTGATCTTCTTTTCCTGTTTACACCTGAATGTTCATTTCACAGATGTGCCTAGGTTAGTGTTTGAGTAACCAGGCAGTGGGAGTGTTGAGTGGGCATCTTTAGAAAGATGTCTACTGTGGCTGAAAAGACTTGAGCTCACTGATCAATACCAATCAAACCTAATTTTTATGTTGATTAAAAAAAACAAGGAGAAATGGGGTGACATATGAAAGAAGTCTGACAAAATGTTAACGATTGAAGCTGTGTTTATAAAATTCAATTTCTTTTGTGTATATGCTTCCATTATTAAAAAAAAATACTAAAAACATAACTCTCTCAAAGTTTCTAGGCTATCAGTACCTTAACTGCACTCAAGAATGAGTCCTCGGATTATTATCTTAGCCAGACTTTTAGCTTCCTCATCATGCCCCAGATTCATCCCCAACATCACTTGGTATTACAGAGTCTTAGCTGATGACTGCAACTGGTACAGCCAATCTAACCTTGAGGGTATTCAGAAGAGAACCTGGCTCCTGCTCTGCACATAGACATTGCTGGTTATAGTGACCTTTTGTAAGCAAAGCTGAAGCTGTAAATGACGGTGCTGAGTCATATCATGCGGCTCCAGTTCTAGTGCTCAAAAGGAACTCGGGACTTCATATCCGTGCAGCTGTTGTTCATGAACGTAAAGGTAGTTTAAATTCCTTTTTGGAGTTTATATAGCAACCATGACCTTGCATTACAAAACCAGTTTTCTAATATATTAGTTGTGCAAATAAAAAATAATCTTAGGCTATAATTTGTCTTCTCTTTAAACTGATCATGGGAGCCTGCTTTTTAAGAGGTCAGAGAAGTCAGGTCATCAGCTTAGCTCTGTGCAGATGGGGGCACAGAAGGGACCGGACAGGTGAGAGGATGCTTGTGACAGTCTTTTATAAGGCTCATCACTTTGACTTGTGAGGGAGAAAGTGACACCATCTGTGCTGTCATTCTTGTTAACCTTCTACTTGAAGGGAAAAGATAAACACTAGGAACAGACACCTGACTACAAAACAATATTTGTATCAGGCTTATTGAAAAGCAAACTGAAGATGAATAGTTTTATCCATGCATATCATGCTTATCCATAATTAGTGGATAGTTATCTTTAATATTGAAAAATTGTTTTGTGTAAAATGCTAAGCACCGACTCTGATTTAGATTTGAAACCAATCTATTTTAACCTATTAAATTACGTTTTTGATGATAGTGAACTGTGTAAGTTATGGCTGTTACTTTTAATGCCTGAGTAATTCTTCTAATGAGTCAGAGAGAAGAAGCAAATTTGACTTTTACATGCCATTTTACCAAAAATAAAGGAAGATAAAATTTAATCTTATTTAAGAATACAGATTTAATTCAGTTCGACTAAAATTGTGTGAGAATAATGTTGTCTTTTGTAGCTGCTGGTTTTCTAAGTCTAGGGCGTTTAAGTGATTTATCAGACTCTGAAGAGATTCTTTACTTTGTTCCCATCATATCTGCTCTAGGGAAGATAGCAAAAGCTATCATATTATCAAAAGTGTATAACTTCAGTCATAATAGGTTCCTATTTCACTGAGTGCCTAGAATGTAGTGTCAGATCATTTATTTGGCCAATCTGCACTTTTCTGTGATTTCCAGATCTTAGTTTGACAAGGTATCTGTCATTTGCAATTGTTTTACTTTTACACATACCTATTTCCTCTGCTGATTGTCATGCCTCGTTTCTAGTACAATGTTCTTACAAAATGTGTATTTTTATTTGCTGACTCCACTAACCACAGGATAAAATTAAAGTCTCTAGTATCACCTGAAAGGAAGCATATCATTTGACTCAAACTGTTTGTATAACATCATCTCCTCTGACTCTGCCCTGCACCATGTATATCAGTGAGGCTGCAGTCTTGCAGTTCACTGCATTTCTGAACAATTGACCTCCCCTTTCTAAGACTAATATTCAAAACAGACCCCAGTTCAGCCTACATACCTCCTTTATGTAAATTTTCCCATAGTTTCCCTCTTAATGACTTTTTTCCCAGCACCCTCATTTTGTTAGAGTTTATCCTCAGATAATTTCTACAGCAAAAGGAAAAGAAAAATAAGCTTCTTGTATCCATAAATATGGAAAGTATCTAAAGTGTATTCTTATTATAATAAAAGAAAACATTTTAGGGGTGGTATTTTTTTCAAATTTACTTATAATGTCCATTTAATTCTAAAATCTAAAGGCTAACTCACATATTTTTTTAATATATGTGTATCCTCAAACCATGTTACTCTATTTGTTTTATGTTTAGTTAAAATATAAAGTAGTTTATTATAAATAAAGCAGCATAGTTATTCATAAGATCATTTGTTTATGTATCTACTCAGTCTTTCTAGATCAGCAAACACTTGGTAATGAAATTGTGTTCACAAAGATTTTCTAAATGTAGAAATTCACTATAAATAAATTAATCACATAATAAATTACAAGTAATAATAATTAACGTCATCTAACACACTGAGTATCATCTCTGGGTCATATTCTCTTTGTACAGGTAAATAAGTCAACAAAATTAAGAAACATTTTCTAAGATTTAATTCAAAGGTTACAAAGCATGTTGAAAGTTTAGAAAATTTAGTAGTGGTTTCATCCTAGGTTCTAATAATGATCTGTTTTTACTCTTTGGAGACTGTATCAATATAATTTCTAAGTAACTAATGTGCTTATTGTTAATATTCCCTGAGATATTGAAACAAAAAGTGATTTTAGAGAAAGTGATTAAAATATATTATTTACCCCCAAAGAATAAGCAAATATACGCTATCTTAAGGTTCCTACTGAAAAGCAAATAGCCAGAGAATGTAGATCTTGACATGTGACCTCATATAAGAATAGGAAACAGAGAGATCTGTCCATAGAAGAACCAGGATTTGAGTGGGGAGGGGCAGCACATAGGATCAAGATTTAGCGACTGCAAGTTTTCAGTTAGAAAAAAATATAGGTATGTAGCATTCACAACTAGTGAGATAATTATTATTGGGTTATATAAATTTCTGCCCATGCTTACTATGGATCAGGCAGCAAGCACAGTATACAATAAAACACAGCATTCATGTTAGCATGGTCAGAAGTTGAGCAGTGTGGCCAGAGGCAACAGAAAACCCACTGCTGAGAAATGTTCCAGCGCAGCGCTGCAGTTCAGTTGTTCCATTCAGGGCTAACACGGCAATCAAAGCAAGGGACTGCGAACAGAACAACTCCCCATCATATACAAGAAAAAAAATAGTTCAGTGATCTTCTGTGTTTGCCTTATTCTCATAGTCTTCACTTTAATTTTCACTTTTCTCCAAATCTGTTTTCCTGTTCATGTACTTGAGTCTGATTAAACTTCTATTAGAAATTGGTTGTGAGAGTCCAAACTTATGTTTTAATTTTTTTTTCAGCCTGGAATTTTATCTGGAGGTTTCATAGGTATTAAGCTAAATTTAGAAATGCAAACAATTATCATCGTAGAAAGGCAGAAATAGAAATTGATGAATGGTGTTCTTTCATTCAAAACGTATAACTCAATGCTCAATATTATAAAATAAAATATAAATACGAGGTTTGCTAGATGTTATAGAGCACTGAATGTGCACACACATGCATTACGAGATGTAATTCTCCTAAACCAGCCTTCTAATAGTCTAAAGTAAATCCATTATACACACATAAATATTAAGGTGTATTAAAATGTAATTAATCTGAATAAGCTATAGTATCTCATTTCCTAACTATATTTTTAGAGTGTTCAATATAAACTGATTATGTTTACATATAAAATACAGATTTAAAAATTTCATTTCTATCCTTGCCAATGAAAATTGTTTTCACTGTATTATTCTGCCATTCACTCAATTATAGATTGAATGCTATTTATATAACTGAAATATAAGTGACCATAAAGAATATGTTCAGAAAATAATTCGGAAGACTCAGTTTATACTGTACCATTTCTGGGTTGGACTTCAGATATTTAATGAAA
>PVJO010011606.1:0-59063 GCA_004026905.1 Hystrix cristata | reverse complement strand
TCAACAAAAAGTTTTAAAAGTTTTTAAAAAGACTAAACCGTAGAAAACAAGATATAAAGAATCTGGGGCTGGGGATTTAGCTCAGTGATTAGAGTGCTTGCCGTGCAAGCACAAGGGCCTGAGTTCGATCCCGGGCACCACAAAAACAAAAAAACAAAAGATATAAAGAATCTATAGTAGAGGTAGAACATAACCTCACCTTTTCTAATCAGCAGGTGATCAAACTAACATGTGCTAATGTTTTTTCCACCCTGCCCTGAGTCAGATGTTGACTATTTTATCCGCCACAATGATATAGCTTATGTTGGAGGAGAGTTTTAAGCACTGAACTAGAAGACAGGGAATTTGATTGCTCTAGTTCTGGAAATTAATATCCATAAAAATTAATTTAAAACATGAATTCTGGATGAGAATGAGTTAAATACATTTTGGTGAAAAATATTTCTGTACAGTTTTAGTATGTATTTGTGTTTTAAGCTAGTGTTATTACAAAAGAGCCAAAAAGTTTAAAAGCTTATAAATTTAGGAAGTAAGCTTTAGTTAATAAACTATTGTAGGTTTTTTGTAGTGCTAGTGATCAAACCCAGGGCTCACACCTGTCAGACAATCACTGTACTACTGAGCTACATCCCTAGCCTTAATTTATTATTGAAGATAGAAAGTTTATTTTTATAACTGTAGTGTAGTCTAATTGTACAGTGTTTCTAAGGCTGGTGGTGTTTTAAGTAAATTCTAGGTCTGTACATTCACTCACCCCTCACTGACTCCCCCAGAGCAACTTCCAGCCCTGCAGGCTCCATCCATGGTGTGTGCCCCTACGCAGGTGCACCTTTTTTTTTTTTTTTTGGTGATGAGGCTCAAACTCTGAACCTTGTGCTTGTGCTTCCTAGGCAAGCACTCTACCACTGAGCTAAATCCCCAACCCCATGTGTACCGATTTTATCTTTTAGTATTGTTATTGTTATTTTTGGTGGTGTTGGTGATTGAATTCAGGGCCTTACATATCCTTTTTTAAATTTTTTTTTTTGGACAGGGTCTTGATATATAGTCCAGGCTGGCCTCAAACTCGCTGTGATCCCCCTACTTGGCCTCCTGAGTGCTGGGATTACAGGCACATGCCACCATGCCTGGCTTCTCAACTCTTTTTATTTTTTCATTTTGAGACTGGGGGCTAAATTGCCCAGGCCGACTTCAAACTTGTGATCCTCCTTCTAAGCCTCCTGCTTTATTTAGCATAATAAAACTTGCTGCTTAGACTTTACCAAAAAATTTCCCCTTCTCATAATTTCCCTAGTATTATGTTAAATTATGTCTATTTCTAGATCCTGAAGTGTCTGGATTGTAATGTTTGCACAACCCACTTAAAAATTATGAATTCTTCCTCTATGTCATGTTCTGATTAAAAACTCACAAGCACAATACAAAAAACAAACCAAACAAACCACACATCATGTGGATGATCCAAATGGGAAGTTGAATGTGGTGGAATAATATTTGTTTTACAGGATCAAAAGCAGCAGAGATCCTGAATATAATTTGCATAAGTCATAAATAGCGAGATTGAAATATGCATGTATAAATGTATAACTTCCATGAACTGAAAGCTCTCCATAAATACACAGCAGTATATATAAAGTGCAAAACAAGTGAGATCAATGTGAGAGCTCCCACTCATTGGATTTCAGGTTGAGACAGCTGAGGATGTCCTGGGCGAGCCTGGGGCCCGCTTCTTGGCAGCCCTACACTCCTCCCCCTGCGGGGCGCCGGCATCCCGGGCCAGCAGACAGCCTGGTCAGTAGCTCCTCCAGCTGGATGTAGTTCTCATCAGTTCAATTTCCATCACATGACAGGACTTCTCCCTTGATCTCTGACAGGTTTCCAGGAACATCCCAGATGGCCATATGCGATGGGTGCTCCTCACTAGCAAACTGCTTTCTTTTCTCCATGTCGATGTAAATAATGCGGGTTTGCACTTCACCCACAGCTCTTCTGCTCGCTCCCCAGATGCAGGGGTTTCTTTAGAGACTTACCTCATCCAGCCATCCAGTCATACTCTGCCTTTCTGTCTTGGAGCTGAGGTACAATTCGGGAGGGTTTTAAGCTTGAAGAAACTCATTTTTCTTTCTCTCATGCTCTTGAGGACCTTTTCTGTTTTCAAAATGGAATGGTTCTGTCTCAGGTCAAATGTGTGAGTAGTATCGGCTTCCTCTTCTAAATCTAAGTACTTCGGTAATTTGTTGATGTCTTGCAGTACCTCCCTCTGAAAGCTTCTGATTTCTCTGTGCTGACACACACCTGGGGCATCCAGAGCGGCAGTCAGCCCGAAAGCACACAGGACACGTGCCTGCACGTTTCACTACTGTCCACGCCTGTCAGAAGCGTGGTGATGACACCTCTGGTCCTGTTTATGTCACACATCACAGAATTGGTTTTGGTGACAAGAAGGTGTGCGTCTTCAGAAAGGGGCAGGGAAGGCTGTTTTTCATGCAGTCTTCGACATTCTCTTGCATGGCACAGATTTTGGTTAGAGTGTGATGCTAGTTTTTGTTTTTAGTATAACAAAAAACAGTTTATTTGGGGAAAAAGATGGACGGGAAGGAAGATAGACAGCTACCATGAAGTGGTAGGGGGTTTCAGAGCTGAAAGCATGACACCAGTTTTAACATGTGTCCGCCTCAGGACGACAGCCTGGTTGCCTTCCTCGATCTCATCAGTTATGCAGCTGCCTCTGCAGTAGAAGGGCACGAGCTGCTTTTTCACGAGAATCTGGGCTTCCCTTTTTCTGTATTTCAGTCCGGTGTGGGTGGTTTGCATCCTGCGCCGACTCTTCGGGAAGGCTTCTGTCTCCTGCGCCGCCCTCCTCCTGGCTTGCTGGATGTCTGCTTTTTTGTACATGGCCTAGCACTTCCAGTCCTAGGGATCTACTCAGGAGAAACGAAAACATGTGTCCACACAGAGTTGTGTGTCAGTGTTCCTAGGAGTGTTACTTATAATAGCAAAAATGGAGCGGTGCTGGGATAGGGCAAGGCAATTGCTCAGCGTGCTCCTGTCCCAGGTTTCATCTCCAGCACCTGGAATGAGGGGGTGTGGAAACGCCTCCTCTGGCGGTGGCTGATCGGTGGATAAACAAAAGTCTGTGCAGTGGAAGGCTCCAGCCGTGATGAATTCACGAAACATGGATGAAAGAACCTAGACACAAACATTAAGTTGGGTCAAATTTGAAGCCTTCAGCATTTGAAGTACTTGCGCAGTTGTTAATGAAGTAAGAACTAGATCGCAGAATTTTCTATTCCTGTTCCATGTTCGTCCACTCTCTGCCCACTGCCATTCCAATTTTGACCCCAGGTTTGCTTATTTTTGTTTTTCTGTGTACTGAGGATTGAACTCGGAGCCTTGCACGTTCTAGGCAAGTTCTCTACTGCTGAGCTACATCGACAGCCCTTTTTTATTTCTTATTTTGAGGCAGGATCTTGCTAAGTTGCCCAGGTTGCCCTTGAACTCATAATCCTCGTGCCTCAGCTTCTGTAACTGGGATAGGCTAACACACGGTGATGGTGGTGGGGGCGGGGTCACCCTCTGCTGAAAGCTCCCCTGCCCAGGGTGGCCAATGTTTATTTGCATCTTTCTTCCCAGAGGCAACCTGAAAGTCCGAGGGTCATTTGGAGTCCAGTGACCTCGGGGCTCTTAGAGCCTCCACATACAAGGGGAAGCAAGGAGTGGAAGAGGGAGCTAAAAACTACCCATCAGGGCCCAGATCCACAGCCACACGTTGTGTCATATTTGCCCTTTTCTTTCTGGTCCCCACTGGGCAAAAAAAGTAACTGTTCTCATGTTCACCATGTCATATTACGTACATTGCTTTCCCCCCGTCCCCTTCTTAGTCTCTGACAAGGGGATTCAATTTCTATAATTTTATTGTTTCAAGAATGAGATATAAATGGAATTGTAGAGCATATAGCCTTTTGGGTAGGCTTTTCTCCCCATGTGGCAGGTTTTTGGCAATTTATCTCAGTTATCACATGTATTGTTATGTTTCTTCCTTTTTATTTCTGAGCCATATTCCATGCTGTGAATGTACTGTAGTCATTTAACCGTTCAGCCCTTGCAGTACATCCTGGCTGTTGCATTTTGGGATTGTTAAAAAGAAAGTTCTATAAGATTTGTATACTTGCCTGGCAAGCGTGTGGCCCTCAGTTTGATTCCTGGTACCAAAAAAGAAATAAAGTTAAAAAAATAAAAAAGCCCCTTAAAAATTTTGTATACTGCATGCCTATAATCTCAGTTACTGAGAAAGCTGAGGCAGGAGGATCACAAGTTTGAGGCCAGCCTAAGCAACGCAGTGAGACCCTGTCTCAAAATTAAATAAAAAATAAAAAGGCCTGGAGATGTAGCTTACCTTTAAAGCACTTGCCTAGCACACGTGAGGCTCTAGGTTCAATCCCCAGTACTGAAAAAAAAGTATGTCTTTTGTGTTAGCATAAATCTTCATTTCCCTAATGCTGGGTTATGTAATTGTTACATATTTAGCTGTTTAAGAAACTGCCAAGTTGTTTTCCACAACTGTGCTGTTTTACATTTCCCATCAGGAATGTACGTGTGATCCGGTTTCTCCACATACTCTTCTGTGTTTGGCGTAGTAACCTCACTTTAGTCACAGTGCTAGCTGTATTGAGGGAGAGCCCATTGTAGTTTTAATTTGCATTTTCCTCATGGCTAGTGTCTTAGTCTCCTCCCTTCTGCCATAACAGAATAACACAGACTGGAAATTTATAAACAGTAGAGTTTATCTGGCTTGTGGTTCTGAAGGCTGGGACATCCAAGAGCGTAGTGCTGGCAGCTGATGAGCCTGTGGACTGTCACCCCATAGCTGGAAGCAGAAGGGCAAGTGAGTGCATGCTATGGGGAGAAGGGACTAAAGTTAACCTTTTATGCGGCCAGGGCAAGGTGGCACGAACCGGTAATCCCAGTACTCAGGAGGCTGAGGCTGGAGGATCGCCATGAGTTCGTATCCAGGCTGGGCTATATAGTGAGTTCAAGGCCAGCCTGAACAGCAAGACCCTGTCTCAAAAAACAAAAATGGATTGGGGATTTAGCTCAGTGGTAGAGTGCTTGCCTAGCAAGTGCAAGGCCCTGAGTTCCATTCCCAGCACCCAAAACACAAAAAATGAAAAATTGAGGCATATTCTTACTAAATTTTCCAGGGCGCCCTTTAACTTGAAATTCATGGACTTTCAAGCTCCTTCCTTATGGCTGCCTTCGTTTCAGTTCCTTCCCTTCAAGACCTTTCACACTAGCAACCTTACACTCCAGTTTCTGCCTCCTGTCTGTGTTAAGATTGCTGTTTTTGCCTTGGCTTTTCCTTCCCTGGACCACACTTTGGAAGATGCCCTCAGAAGAAAACCCAGGTGAATACGGGGCTTCTCAAGAACCGCAGCCCTACATCGGTTGCCCTTTATTCATAGTTATTTTTTTTTCTTTTTTGGGGGGGGATGTGTGTGGTGGACTTACTACTGTGGTCAGCTTGAGCAGGAACGCCCAGCTGTACCGAGTTGATGCAGTTCTGGGCGTAGAGGATCCACCTGAGGATTGTTGCTGACACAACATAAAGGAGCACGGGGGCAGGATATAGGGGCTGGCTGTTTCACAGGAGACGCTTTGCCCTGCTTCTCTCCCGAAGGGAACTCGGCTGTCCTTGTTGCAGAAAGAGCTGGCATTGGGGGCCTTGCTGTCGTTGCGGATGGCTGCTGTTCGCTTCAGAGGAGCTCTGCTTTACATCTGTGCTGCGAGCGTTGTATTCTGGTTCCAGTATAGACTCTTTAGCTGTTTAGTGCAGACACGACGTATGTGGGAATTTTGGTGGACTCCCGGCCCGTGACTGGGTCTTTCAGAAAGCCTCCAGTGCAAGGCAGACGTTCTGCACTCTCCCTGCATTTGGCTTGTGTGTGTGTGAATGTTGTAACCTGTACTCGTCCTATATTAAATCTGCTCTCTTGTAAGCTGTTGTAGAAGTAACTAATATGAGAGCGAGGGGGCCTTGAGCTTGCTAAACAAGCGTTCTACCACTGAGCTAAATCCCCAGCCCCTATTCATGATTATTACTGTTGTTTTATCCTGTTTTTATGTTTAAGGTAAATCCAATCACAGCTCCTCTCTCATGGCTGAAACTCGAAGTCCTCAGAGGGCTTAACTGGGACTCCCCTTTCATCAGCCGTGAAACTTTTCCCTAATGGGCAACTCACATTTCATAATGTCATATTCTCTTGTCTTTGGCGGGGTATTTATTTAAAATCTCCTGTTCCCCACCCTATTAACTCTTTAGTCATTAGTTCTTTGTTTACACACTTTGTTGAGCCTCTTTCCTGGTGTCGGTGGTTTTCAAATGTTTGACCGGGTCTGACTAAATGCTCAGGTGTCTGTATTTGAGATTTTTTTTTAAATAGACTCTCTTTTATTTACTGTGGAGCGCTGTTTGTCTGCAGCGGGTCGCAGTAAGACATGATAGGCTGCTAGTGGCTAGGCTGGAGGGCACCGGGGCACCCCATTTCTGCTGGGTGTTTCCCATCCTGCACCTCTCTGGCCGAGGATTCGGTGCTCTCGCCTGGGCATTGGTGCATCTGCCTGGCACAGATGGGCAACGAGAGGAAGTGGGCCATCGTTTTGTTTCACGTGAGTCCCTACGCAACCATCCTGACCACTAGGGTTCCCTTGCCGGACCTGTCCCTTCCATGAACAATTGCACCCTCTGCCTTTCCCAGTGAGACTCTCTTGGGTTTTGTGCTTGGTGTCCTTTCTCGGCTTCATTCTGTTTGCCTTTCCTTTCTGAGTTCCTCACAACTTCTGGCTTAATGAGGGCACCACTTGTTACGGCGCTCTTATGGATGCGTTTTGAAGGTGGACTTTCTCTTATCTCTGTGGTTTAGGGGTAGGAGAGAAAGTGTACACAGGTAGCAGGCCTTTTGCACTTGGTGGCTGCTGAGGACTCTTCTGTTCTGCTGGGCTCAGCATAGAATTCTTGAGTCACAATGGCTTTTTCTCAAACTGTGTAGAACATTACTTCACTATGTTACTAAGTGGACATTTAGTATTTCATGTAGTAATGCTGAGGATATTCTGATTCTTTGTTATTTTAGGTTACCTTAACTGCTTTCTTCTTAAAATTCAAAAAAAATCTCCCCAAGATTAATGTATACAAATAATCCCAGAACACAGGAGGCTGAGGCAGGAGGATTGTGGGTTTTAGCCAACCCTGGGAAACTTGGCAAAGCTCTCAAGATAGAACGGGCTGAAGAGTATATAACTTGGTGGTAAAGTGTCCTAGCTTCAATCCCCAGTACCACAAAGCAAAATGAAACAAAACAACCCCCTCCTCCCGAACCAATAGCAAACCAAACCTCCTCAGGCTGTATGTACATGTGAGACCCTCTGTGTTGCTTTGGCTCATGCTAACTTAAAAGCTTGTGTTCTAAAGAGTGAAAGCTTTCTTCCTTTCAGGGAATATTCCTTTTATTAGTTCTCTCTCAACTCTCTTCCTCTCGATATCCTTACACATTCTGTTTAACCTTCTAGATTTGTCCTCCACATCTCTTGTACTTTGTCTATCATTTCCATTCTTTATCCTTTGCTTCTACAAAAAGGGGAAATCTCATGGTCTTTTTTTTTTTTCTTTTCATGGTCTTATTTAATTCACCAATTTAGTTTTTTTGGTAGCATCCAACCTATTAAAGTATTAACTCCTTCCATTTTACTTTACATATTAGTTATGGACCTGTATTGTTTTACTACCATCTGCCCTAGTTTCACAGAGACAATGTTCTCTAGAATATTGTTGGTGATAAGAAATGGAAGATTTCTAGTTTTCTCCCACATTTGGGCCAAGTGTGGCCTAGCAGACCCTGGCTGGGTCATCACGTCGACTTCCTGTTTGCGCGCTGCCATTTCTTTCCCTTCTTTTTCTTCCTAAAGAAATCCCTGTATTTGTGTTCTGCTGGGTGCTTTTAGAGAGTAGTACCCAGATGGCTGCTTTTAGAGATTATATGAGTGCCTGTGAAAATGGTTTAGACCTGGAGAAACAGAAGACTGAATGATTCATGTACCTTTACTGCTTTAAAAACGCCTTGCTTTATACATAGTTGAAAATGGCACCTGTTTAATCTGTGCAGTTTGATAATTTTGGCAAACAACATACCAGTGACTCCATTACTACGATTTTTTTTACTACAATTTTAAGAGAAAGAATATATCATCCCCAAATTTCCCTCCGTCCCTTTTGTAATCTCTTCCTTCTTGCCTTCCTCTACGTGCACCACCACGCCTGGCTCTATGATCAGTTTTGAGTTAATTTTTGTATGTGGTTTGAGATGGGAATCGAAGTCCATTTTTTCCATATGAACATATAATTGTTCTAGAACCATCTATTCTTGGACTACACTTGCTCCGCGGCGTCACATTTGCGCTTTTGTCTAAGGTTGGTTGAGATGTTTGCCTGTGCTTATTCTGTTCCATTGATCTGTTGTAATACCGGTAATCCCATATTATCTTGATTACTGCTGACATGTATTATTTTTTTAAAATTGTTTGGCTATTCTAGGTCTTCTGTGTTTCCATAAGAATTTCAGAAGCAACATACTGATTGCACCAAAAATAAGTTTGTTGGAATTTACTGGAATTAGTGAATTTATATTATCAGTTGGGGAGGAATCGACGGCTTAACAATGCTGAATCTTCTGTTTCATGGCATAGTGTATCTCTTCATATATTTAGATCTTCTTTAATTTCTCTTGGCAGTGTTTTGCAGTGTTTAGTGTATGATTACCACACTTTTTTCCTAATTATATTTTGGATGGTATTATTAGTACTTTAAGAAATTTTTTGGTTCCAATTGTTGATGTATCAAAACAGAATTTTTTTTTTAATGCAGCATTGGGGCTTGAACCCAGGGCTTTGCACTGAGCTATAGCCCCAACATTTTTTTTTTTTTGACATAGAATCTTGCTAAGTTGCCCAGGTTGGGCTTGAATTTATGATCCTCCTGCCTCAGTCTCCTTGAGTGCTGGGATTACAGGCATGTGCCACCATGCCTGACTCCTGTGCCCTATTGAAATGACCATATGGGGGCTGGGGATTTAGCTTGGTGCTTAGAGTGCTTGCCTAGCAAGCTCAAGGCCCCAAGTTCGATCCCCCGCAAAAAAGAGATGAGTATATGGTTTTCTTTTTCCGTTTTATTAACATGGCAATAATTGGTTGGTTTTTGAATGTTGACTAAATCTTGGCATTCCTGGGGGGAAGCTCCATTGGTAATGATGCATCGTTCTTTTCATGCATTGTTGGTTTAAATTTGGTAAGATTTTGTTAATAGATGATATTGATACCTGTGTTATGAGGGGTGCTCTTACAAAATGAGTTGGCATGTGTTCCCTCCCCTTTCTAGCAGTGTTTGTACAGGATGGGTATTTCTTCTGTGAAGTTTAGTAGAATTTGGTAATGAAGCCATGTGAGCCTGAAGTTTTCTATGTGGGAAAGTTAATTCAGCATTTTTAGTAGATACATGCTTATTCAGGTTATATTCCTGATTAACCTTGGTACTTGTGTGTATTAGGAGTTTTGTCCACTTTTTTTTTTCTTTTTTCGGGGTGCTGGGGATTGAACTCGGGAACATTGCCCTTTCGAGGCAAGCACTGTAGTGCTTGAGCTAAATCCCTAGCCCCTGTCCAGTTTGGTCTGTGTTGTCAAACTTGCTGGTGTAATACTGTTCATAAAGTATCTATAGTCTGTATCAATGTCAGTTTTATCAATTCTGATCATTCGTCTTTTTTTCCTGGTCTAGTCTACCTAGAGGATTATATATTTTGTTGATATCATAAAACTAAATCTTGGTTTTACTGATTTTTCTATTTTTCTATTTTCTATTTAATTTGTTTCCACTACAGGCTTTTTTATATGTGCTTACTTTGGCTTTTATTATGTAATTTCTAGTTTTTTTAAGTAGAAACTGAGGTCATTGATTTGAGGCCTGTATTTCCTAATTTAGATAGATATTCATTGCTATAAATTTCTATGTATTACATGAGTGTCAAAAAATGATTTTTTTTTTCTTTGAGACAGGGTCTCATTATGTAGCCCAGGCTGGCCTTGACCTCGAAGCGATCCTCCTGCTTCAGCCTTCTGAGTGCTGGGATTGCAGTTGTGTCCTACCACACTGGCCTATGATTTTGATTTTTTAACATTTTTATTAAATTCAAACATTTTCTAACCTTCCTTTTGACTTTTTTTTGAGGGGTTGCCAAGGAATCAAACTTGGGGCCTTGTGCTTGCTCGGCAAATGCTGTCCACTGAGCTAAATCCCCAACCCCCCTTTTGACTTTGTATTTCACTTATATATTATTTAAAGGTTTGTTGTTTGGTTTCAAAATATTTAGAGATTTTTTTTCCAGGGATTTTTCTGTTAATGACTGCTAATTTTTACCACCACTGTCGTTGAAGAACATACTTGAAACAGATTTTATCTTTGAAATATATAGAGATCAGCTCAAAAATAGGATTTATTTCATCATGTGCATGTGAAACTAAGGCACCCTTCAGTTGTAACCACCTGTAGATATGCAGTTATTACTTAGTTACATTGAGAATAATTTAGAGAAGGCAGAAGTTCATGTCTTGAGTTGGGTCCGTCTGATGCTCCTCGAGGTTGCGCTCTGTGTCCTGTTTACTCTTCTGTCCCCTCGCCACTCTGCCTGGCCCTAAACGGAATCTCGGCAGACAGCGGCTGAGCGAGTGGATGAATGAGTGACGCTTGGATGTTGTCAGGCCCTGTTCTTGCTTTTAAATCAGAAAATATGCTTCTTGTATTATGCAGTGAGACTGAATCTTAACACCCTTGTGTCTTTGCGTCTACAGAACTCTGCGCAGAGCTTGGCACCGTGGAGCTTGTCAGCCCTGGCGATGGGAACTGACCCAGAGAGCTGCCTGCATGGAGGTGCTGCCTCTGACCAGCGGGGATCCCTGACCCCCCCGGAGGCAGCTGACCTTCTGCTCTGGCTGAGGAGGAAGAGGTTGCCCTGTCATAAAGCCCCCAAAGGCGTGATGTCACACACACACCACTCTGCCTGCAGGAGAAGAGGGCTCCCTGACTCCCAGATGCAGCCTCTTCTCGGGCCTGGTCCAGGAGTCTGAGGAGAGGTGGGCAGGCTGACCGGACATTGATACGGCCAGAGGATTCTCTGCAAATCGCCCAGCACCATCACGGCTGGCATACTTGGTAAGCGGGCTGCACTTACCAAGTGTCAGCCAGGCAAAGTGGGTGAAGGTAGACTTGTCTTTTCTGCAGCCCTTCCCGCTTGGCCTGGCCCATCTGCCTTTCTTTTCTTCTCCCTTACTCATTTTCCTTCCTTCCTTCTGTAAACTTCTCTCAGAAGGGGCCCCGCCTCTTTCCGCCTCTTTCCTACCAAGGCGTAAGAGAGTAACAAAGCTTCCTGTTGAATGCATTGTTAGCCGTGTTCTCTGTAAGGTATAATAGGTTTGCTTTAAATCGCTGACCCGGCCTTTAAGTAGTAGGAAGGAGGGCAGCCATGTGGTCATTCTTTCACCTGGTCCTTGAGCTCCTGCTGTGGCTCGGACATGAAACCAGTTTCTAGGGGTTCAACAATGGCAGGCCTGCTGTGGCCTCTGAGAGAATCCCCTTGTCGGGGGGCAGTATAATGCCCAAAGAGTGGTGCGTGTGCAAAGGCCCGGACCCGAGAGCCTCCGGGGCTGTGAGCGTGAGGCGCAGCCTGGGAGCGGCTACTCCGACGGGAGGGTGTCCGGAGACGCCAGGGCCACCGCGGCAGCTTAGGCCAGGCAGAGGGGGAAGGGAGGACCACCTAGCACAGGAGGCCGAGCAGGGGGAGAGGAGGTGATGCGAGGAGCAGAGAGGTGCTGCGGTGGGTTCGGAGACCTTGGTAAGGGGGGCTTCGGATCGCAGTGGGTTGTGGGCTGAGGGAGGGGAGAGCTCAGAAGACGTCTGCTGCAGACGGCTCTGCAGGGGCAGGGCACAGTTAGGACGGTAACTGAAAGGATGTAGGCTCATCGGAGCGGCCTGCCTTTTTCATGGAAGAGATGCGCGATGGATTCAAAGGAAAGCGGAACAGGCAGGTGCGCGAGGGGATCCCCGAAGGCCCCGCTGTGAGGGGAGGAGACAGTGCAGGTGGGGGTGCGCCTGGGAGACCGCGGAGACGGCCGGGCTGTGCCGGGCTGTGCCGGGCTGTGCCGGGCTGTGCCGGGCTGTGCCGGGCAGTGCCGGGCAGTGCCGGGCAGTGTGGCTTTGGAGGCAGAAGGGCAGAGGAGCGCCCTCTGGTGGTGGTTGCGTTCTCCGCTAAGCGGAATGTGAGGAAGGCAGAGCTGGGGTTGATTTCCAGAAAGAATCTGAAATTGTCCCTGCGGAGGGTGGGGAGCTGACTTGGGAAGTCGAGGCTCGCCAGGCTGTGCGGAGGGTCCGACTTACGTTGGAGACCTTGACTTTACAATGATGTCAGTCTGACCGGACTTCTAACATGCATGGTGGGATTTCGGACCAAAAGGTATCTTGAGGCTGAGAAGTCTTCACCACACCCAAAATTATTTTTATATGCTGCATAAAGCAGAAAACATTTTAAAGTTTTGGTAGCTTTATTTACTATTCTCATTAGCCATCGACACCTGAGGACGTTTTATGCCGAGTGTTCAGCAGAGCTATGCCGCCTTCTTGAATCCCATTCCAGCCCCCTTTCTGTCGTGATTTGCCCGTCCCACCTCTCCAACCCTGAGGGCACTGAAACGAGCTTTTGTTGGGGACTCAGGTCTTGAGAGAAGTTCCCGAGTACTCTCATGCTTCTTGTGAGGCTGGCCGTGCCTCAGCTGAGCCCTGCGGGGAGGGGTCCTTGTCCCTCCCGCGGGCTGTGGGAGCCCTGGGACCCCGGGCCTGCGGGGTACACTGACTGTTGCCCTTCTTTTTCTCCTAGACTGAAAATGCTGTTTGGTCTGTGCTGCCGAAGAGAGGGGTAACGTTTTCGTGGGCCCTGTTGCCTTGTCCCTAACATGAACAGAGAAGGGTCCGCTGCCTGGGCCTAAGACGAAAGGGGAACCGGGTTCTCTTTTCCTCTTGCCCTGACTGGTGCAGTGCAGCCAGGATTTGAGGTTAGGGGAGAGGAAGTGGACGAGGAGCGGCTCGGGGTGGAGGGCCCCGGTCTGGCAGGCGCAGTGTGCCTGTGTGGGTGTGTAGGCAGGACCCGCCATCCCGACAGTGCCAAGGTGCTCTCGCCCCAGGGGAGGGACCCTAGAAGAGTAGGCTGGGCCCCGGGATACTGGTTCTAGTCTCGGGTTTGGAGGAACACAGAAGAGTCAACCCACCATGAAGCGGGTCTGTGCCTGCCTGCTGGGCAGGGTGGCCCTCTCACTGTGGGGGGGAGCAGGGAAACAGTGGCAGAGGAAAGGGGAGCCGGGGGTTCCAGGAGGTAGGTGCCGTGTGCCCTGGGCTGCAGGACCAGGAGGAGGCGTGGACTCAGGCTGAGCCCTGTTACAGCTGAGGTTTGCTCTTGTACCAATGCGGCTGGACCAAGCCTGGGGAGCTGGTGCTAGGGCCGGCAGTGGGGGTGGAAGGCAGGTGCCTGCCCGGGAGGGTCAGCAGTGCTTTCTCTTCCAGACTCTTCACGTTCCTGTATGTAGTCCACATCTTGATTCTTGCAGGTAAGGGGCAGGCGCTGGGTAGGCTGGAGATGGTGGCAGGACCTGGGAGACCAAGCCCCACTTCACGGTCACCCCAGTTGCTGGTGTAGGGTGGGGCTCACCCCCCACCCCAAGGCTGTTTTGCTTGTGTAGCTTTGGAAAAACTTTCTTGCTGGGTGTGGTGCTGTATGCCTGTAATCCCAGTACTTGGGAGGCTGAGGCGGGAGGATGGAGGCCAGCTTGAACTACTATAGAGCGAGATTCTGTCTCAAAAAAACAAAATTATGTATCTTTTCACAATTTTAGTTCCTAATATCTTTTGCCACAAGTTTAAGCCATTTAAAAGCATATGGTGGGGCTGGGGATTTAGCTCCAGTGATTAGAGTGCTTGCCTTGCAAGCACAAGGCCCTGAGTTCGATCCCCGGCACCACCAAAAAAAAAAAAAAAAAAAAAAAGCATATGGTTTACGGTGTGTTGTAAATGATGAAATTAGAAAATAAAGCAACCGTATCAGTCTTTTAAATGCTTTAACCAGCCTCCTCACGAACTTTCAGGAGCGGTGTACTACTGTTTGCAGAAGTCTGAGGGGAGAACAGCCCCCGACTCTGAGACTTCGGGGGACTCATCACAGGTAAGTACCTCCAGCTGACGAGGCCCCAGAGGCCGGGACGGTCTCGCCTTCCCCTGAGTAGGGGTGTGCTCCTTGACCACAAATGGTCGGCCTTCTACGTGTATCAAGATAATGCATGACCGAAGGCTGCCTCCAGCACAAATTTCCCCCTCTGTAACTTTTCAATTTAGTTACATCATAGTTTTTGGAATTTTTTTTAGTTTTTGGAATTTTAACTATTTTCTTTTTAGTATTTGTGCCTATTCTACAAAATATTGGGCTTCAATGTGATACTTTCATACATGGATATAACATTTTGATCATATCCATTCTCCCTATTACCCTTCCTCTCTCTCTCTTTAGTCCCCCTCCCTTCAAGTTTTGTGTTTCTGAATCTAGCTTATTTTGTTTAACATGATCTCCCGTTCCATCTATTTTCCTGCAAGTGACGTATTCTCTACAGTTGAATAATACCTCCCTTTGGGAGGGGTGTCTCGTTCTGTAGCCCAGGCTGGCCTCAAACTCTCAGTAATCCTCCTGCCTCAGCCTCTTGAGTGCTGGGATTACAGGCATGTGCCACGACACCCGGCTTCCATTTTATATACATCTGTATCACACTTTATCTGTTCATTCTTTGATGGGCACCTAGGCTGGTTCCGTATCTTGAACTGTGAATTGTGCCGCAGTGAACACCAGTATGCAGTATCCCTATAGCGTGCAGACTTTAATTCCTTCTTGTATATACCAAGGGTTGGTATAGCGAGGTCATATGATACATAGTTCTATTTTTAGCTTTTTGGAGGAACCTCTGTACTCGTTTCCATCGTGTCTGTACTAACTTATACACCTACCAGCAGTGTCGGCGGCTTTCCTCTCAAATCCTCGCTGGCCTTGATTGTTTTGTCCTATTCTTGATACCACCACTTCTGACTGGGGTGAGATGGAATCTCAATGTAGTTTTGATTTGTCTTTCCTTACTGGCTAGAGATTAAACTTCCTTCTCTCTCAAAACCAGCTCTGACATATCCCAGAGATCCTAGTATGTTGCGTTTCCATTCTCATTTGATTATAGGAATTTTTAGATTTTTCCCTTGATATCTTCAGTGATCACTAATCTTACAAAAGTGAATTGTTGCAGGGTGGGTGGCACATGCCTGTGATCCCAGCATTCTGGGAGGCTGAGGCAAGAGAATCTCAAGTTTGAGCCCATCTGGAGCAACTTAATGTCTTAGTGAAACCTGTTTTAAAATGAAAACTGAAAAAAGGGTGGGGGTGTAGCTCAGTGCAAAGGCCCTAGTTTCAATCCCCAGTACCACACACAGAAAGTTAGTTGTTCAAGCTCCATCTGTATAATTTTTGTAGTTTCTCTAATTGTTGATTTCTAGTTTGACTCCATTATAATCTGGTAAGATGCAATAAATTATTTTTTGTATTTGTTTAGACTTGCTTTATGGTCTAAACTATGATCTGTTTTGGAGAATGTTCTATGAGCTGCTGAAAAGTATATTCTGTGGTTGTTGGATGGAATTTCTGTCAATGCCTATTAAGTCCATATGATTTATTGTGTAGTAACTTTGATGCTTGATTTTTTGGGGGGGGTGATCTGGATGACTTATCCATTGGTGAGAGTAGAATACTGAAGTCGCCTCCTATTATTGTATGAGGTCCTACAGGTCCTTCATATCAAGTACTGTGTGTTGTATGAAGTTGGGTGCACTACGTTTGGTGCAGATTTACAGTTTAGTATCTTCTTGTTGGATTGTTCCTTTTACCAGTGTGTAGTGGCCTTCTTGTCTTGAAGTCTGCTTTGCTGGATATGAATGTAACTACACCTGTCTTTCAGGTTCCTTTTGCACGGAGTATTTGTTGTTCTTTCAGTTTTAGTCTGTATCTGTCTTTGCAGGCAATAAATGTTGGGTCTTGTTTTTAATCCAATCTATAAATCGGTGTCTTAAGTGGGGAATTAGGGAAAAGTGTATACTAATTTGTCACTTTGTGTTTTTCTAATGTTTGCTTCCCAGTTTTCAGTAGGGGAAAGAACGAGTGGGACGCAGGAGCTCGGGTGGCGGGCCTGGCCCTGGCCGGTGGGGTGTACGCGTTTGTGCACGCTCCCTTTTCCGGGCATGGGGTGCTTATAAGGTATCTTTGGAAATGCAAGCTTGGTGGTCATCAATTTCTTTAGGCTTATCTTTGAAAAATTTTATTTTTCCTTCAATTTTGAAGGATAGCTTTGCTGGCTGTAGTAATTTTGGTTGGCAGGTATTTTCTTTGGAGGCTTCAAATAAATCACTCGAAGCTCTTCTTGCCTTTAGAGTTTCTGCAGAGAAGTCTTCAGTTACTCTTAGGGGTTTGCCTCTTTAAGCAGCTCTGCATTTCTTTTTTGCAGCTCTCAGTATTTTTTTCTTGTTCTGTACTCTTAGCATTTTAATTGCGAAGTGGGAGTTCTTTCCTGATCACGCCCATTTTGGATTTTTAATGCCTCCTGTACCTGGATTTGGGAGTTTTTCTGTAATTATTGAAGAGATTTTTCCATGCCAGCAGTCTAAAACCTCAGTGCCCTCTTCTACACCTGAAATTTGTAAGTTTGGCCTTCTAACCATGTTCCAGAGTTCTTGGATGTTTTGGTCATTATTTGTAATTTTTTCAGTGGCTGCGTGAGATAATTCATCAACTTTATCTTCAAGCCCTGAAATTCGTTTGTTTGAGCCATTCTATTGGTGAAGCTTTACACTGAGTTTATTTGAATTACCATGCTTTACATATCCAAGATGTTTGCTTCTTCAGAATCTTTGAATTACTCCTTCATATTCTGCATTATATACCTTAATTCATTCAGCTGTTTATTTGTATTCTTTGAAGCCTTTGATCATTTTAAAATTTAGTGTTTTGGTCTGGGGATTTAGTTAAGTGGTTAGAGTGCTTGCCTAGCAAGTGCAAGGCCCTGAGTTCGATCCCGGGCACCAAAAAAAAAAAAATAAGTAAAATTTAGTGTTTTAAATCTTTGCCCAGCATTTCATCTACTTCAAAATCTTTGTGTTCAAGTACTGATGATGAGTTACGGATCTTTTGGAGGAGTTTTGATGCCTTGGTTTTTCATATTTCTTGTGTTTCTGGGTTGAGATTTATGCATCTTTGGATATTGTTTTCACTAGAAGTGAAAGCGTGAGGGTTTTCTTAGTGACTGGCCTTCTTTTGAAGGCTTGATCTCCAGGACTGCACAAAGAGGTTAAAAACCAACTAAAAGCAACAACTGCACCACCAATAGCAATAAAACAGAAAGTATGAATAACAACATAAAAGGCTAAAAAAAATCAAGGTGAAAAGTATCTACAATAGATGGGTGTGGTGGAAGACACCTGTAATTCCAGGTTGAGAGGCTGAGGCAGGACGATTGCCACAAGTTTGCAGCCAGCCTGGGCTACGTACTAAGTTTAAAATCAGCCTCAAATACCTAGACTCTCTCTCAAAAAAAGGAAATAATCAAGTAACACTAATAAAATTGGAAGGTGTGCAGAATGGGAAAAAGGAAAAGGCAGAAGAAGCAAGATCAAAAAGACGAGAAGAAATATTTAAAAATCCCATTAATGAATACAGCAAATTGGGTAAATGTAACAACCATGGGGCGGGGGATTTAGTTCAGTGCCTTGCAAGCACAAGGCCATGAGTTTGATCCCTGGCACCAAAAAATAAATAAATAAATAAATGAAAATAAAAAGAGGGGGACACTGAATCTGGACTCGATTCCCAATACTGAGGAAAAAAATTAGTGGTGGTGGTGGTTTGAATATTTTTTTTTAGAACCACCTGTTGTTTCATGAGTGTAAAGCTTCATCTGTCTAAAGACCTCCACTATCATTTCATAGAGGTTTTCCTCAAATACCTGGTAGTCTTTCTCAAGGCATTCGGAGCTTGCCTCAGCCTTCCCCCTCCTCGTCACAGCCCAGAGGGAAGACCGTAAGGCCGGTGTGGGGGATGATGATGGACAGGTGCTACCCCGAAAACCCTGCTCCTCAGGTGGGTGAGGGCTGGGGACCCCCTTTCCCTGGAGCAGGGTGGCTGTCCTGGGCACTCCTCAAGGCACAGAAAGGGCCCTGCATCTGGAGAGGACAAGACAAGAGGTATCGCAGTTGTTCGTTCTTATGAGTCGCTTCTCCTGTCTCCCTCTGCAGAGACGCAAAGCCGAGAGTAGGAAGTGGCAAGCCTCTGGGGTAAGCGAGGGCTCCCTCGGAAGGGCTGGGAAGGGCCGGCCATGGCTCTCTTCCTGGGGCAGCTTCATTCAGTCCCAGGGGTAATGGTGCCTCCCGGGGAAAACCTGGCAAGTAACCACAGCTCAGCTGAGAAGGGGACATGGGGGGGTACCAAAGGGCTGCAAATAGGAGGGGTGAAGGGTGAGGTGTTCTGAAGCCTCACTGCCCACATTCTGCTCTCTTGACTGTCCTGCAGGCCATAAGCCCCAGCGCAACAGGGCGAGGGGATGATTCTGCCCCCAAGGAGGAGACCGCCGTCTTGACTCAGGAGGAAGGGCAGGTGAGGTCCCCAGGGGAGGAAGCTGCTGAGGAAGGGGTGGCAGAGACCCTGGGCTGGGAGGGAAGGATGGTCTGAAGCCTCCCTTGGCAGAGGCCCACCCCGGGTCCTGCACGAAACCTGGCCCCCTGCATGGTGTGCAGTGAGTGCGGCATGGAGGCCATGGTGGTAGTGGGGGCTTAAGCTTAACCCCAGGACGTTAGTTGAAGCTGTCATCCCAGAGCAGCAGGGATGACAGGGACCCTGTGTGGAACTGAGAGGTGGTAGACAAGGTATGAGCAAGGAGGTCTAAATCCTGGCCTGCCTTGACTGCTTGTGGAGGGTCTCAGTTTGCCTGTCTGTACAACACAGAAATGGCCCCATCTCACTGCTGTGTCTCTCTCGTTCCATTACAGGAAAAGGTGGTCCAACAGGAAGTTGCTGAATATCCATCTGGTAAGACTGCTGGCCTGACCCTGCTGCCCTCCTCCCTATCTCAGACACAGAGCAACCCCCACACCCTAAGCCTTGCTGCCCTGCAGAGAGGCACAAAACCCAGGCAGCCAGCTGCTGTGACTTTCATGTTTTCTGGCCTTCTCCCGGGGTGGGCAGGAACTCCCTTAGCCAGCTCCACATGTACCCTTTTTATCACAGCTGGCTGACTGTCCCCGGCATCGGAGGGCACCTGGGGTTGGGGGAAGGCTCCTTCCAGCAGGAAACCCGCAGGCCTCACCTGTTTTGTGTTTCAGGGGCTGTGGTGATGGAGAGCAAGGAGGAAAGGCTGTGGGGCTGGGCCTCCCAGCTTCTGAGAAAGTTCTGGCCGGGCTGGTTTCTAGTCTCTGATGACCCCAAGATGCAGAACCATGAACAACAAGGGATCTAATAAACCGAGTTCCTACCTCTACCAGTCCGGTGCCTCCTTTCAGGGGCCCTGCAGCTGCTCAAACAGACCCCATCTGCCTGCATCCATCCATTCTCCTGACGGCTCTGGGAACATGGCCACCTCTCCCCACAGTGGACACTTTGCAGTGCCCAGCGCAGGCCCTGGTGACCTCTGACTCTGCACCAGGTACCAGACCATGACCCTAGCGCACTGCAAGCTGGAGAGCTCCTTGTCCTGAGGGCACTTACTGAAGTGGTTGTGGGACCCTAGTTAGGATGCTGCCGGGTCCTCTGGGAGAAGAGGCCTCCCTGCTGCTGCTCTGAGTGTCTGGAGTTCTCTGTCCCAGGCTGTTGCACCAACAGGGAGAAAGTGGATGGTCTTACCCTTGGGTGGGGTCTGCCTGCCCAGTTCAGAACAGCCCTTGAGGGATGAGGGAAGAGAGCAGTTTCTGCCTCGAGTCGGACTCTAGGCCAGCCAGGATCACAGGCCAAGAAGACAGGGGTGGACAACCACCTGGTGCAAATGTCTCAGCGGTGAAAGGGGTGACAGAAGCCGGGGTGGAAGAGACAACCCCAGGTTCTGTCCTGTGTGATGGGCAGAGTGAGGCCTGTGTGTCTCTGCAGCCCCCATCGCCCACAGCCTGGCCTCTCTCACTGTCACTTGGGTCCGGGATTAAGCCCTTTCTCCAGGACCCCCCGAGCCTCATCCTCTGACCTGCCCTGGCTTGCAGCCCCAACAAACGTCCTCTACCTCCAGCCAGGTCTTGCCATGAAACTTCTGGCACCAGATGGCAGAAAGAGTTGAGTCTGTGGGGTGAGTATAGGGAAGGGTGATACTGGTGACATTCTCTGAGGACCAACATGTGGATCCCTCCCTCGGAGTCCAGTGGTCAGGTAACATGAGGGATAAACGATCATGTGCAATGGACAGATCAGACCCGAGGACTGGGAACCACAAAACTGAAACCAATTCTTTAAAATTTTTTGATCTTGCAAGAACGAGGTACCGGCCCAACAAAGACTGACACGCTGAGTGTTTCCACAGTCATTTATACTCTAGTGCATAGTTGTGTTTGTTTTTTTCCTCGAGTACTGAGAGTGTTCGGTATATAATCTACTCTGGTCAGCACCTAGTCTTTGTCCCACTTGCTCTGTGAACAATTTGTGGGTTATTCCTTTAAAAAGCAAGTGATTAAATTACAGGGGGTAACTTTTTAATGGTCAGTGCTTTTGTAGCGTTAGCATAGCACATATTATCCTGGACTATTTGCCCCCCTGCCCTTGTCTTTCGTTTAGAAACCCTTTCACATGTATGACTACAGTCACGTAGTTACCAACCTCACGCTGAAAAATAGACCAGTTTATACCTTTGTTTTTGACAGTTAAGAACGATGAAGTAGGGAGTAGAAGTTGCCCCTGGGGTGGCCGCTGAAGCTGGCAAAATGGCTTGTTGTACATCAAGGTCCCAGCTTGGGTGTGAGTGGGGATTTGGTGCGCCCTCTAGCGGTGCAGGGCACAGAGCTGGTAGGGAGATGGGCTCACCAAGGCTGCAAAGGGCGCACAGTCACTGGGCCGGGGCTGTCCCTCAGGCACCGAGAAGTTGAAGCGCTGCAGCAGGCAAGTGAAGAAGAGGAAGAGCTCCATGCGAGCCAGGGGCTCCCCGAGGCAGGCGCGGCGGCCTGTGGATGAGGTTGGGGCTCAGTCTGGGTCTGGGCTCCTCCCATCCCAGGCACCCTGGAAAGGGGGACGGGGAGCCGGGCACCTGACAAGCACCTGCTGAGAACGGCATGAAGGCCTCACGCTTCACGAAGTGGCCCTCAGCGTCCAGGAAGTGTCCAGGGTGGAATTGGAAGGGCTTCTCCCACACGGTCTCATCCTTCAGCACGGATGACAGGTTGGTGATGAGTGTTGTCCCCTGGCAGGAGGTGGCTGGCATGAAGGTGGGGACACACAACCCCTGCCAGTAAGCACACCTGGGCACACTACCTTGCTCAAACAGGGACCCTCTCTGATCCCGTGGCAAGGCAGGTCATAAGGCTACCGTGGCTGCTCACACTGTCATCTGTGTGCTGTCTCCTCCAACAGCATGGGACTTGTTTTAGTTTTCATCCTACTACCCCTGAGGTTCTATTCTGTGCAGTGAGGGTAGCACTGTGTGTTCACCATTGAACACACCCAAGCTGGGCCTGGCACACCTCTGGAATCCAGGGTCAGGTGGCAGAATCCTCCCTGGCCTACCTGGTAGTGGCCATGATAGGAAAAGAGGGCCCCGGGCCTACCTTGGGGATGAGGAAGCCCTGCACCTCAGTGTCACGGGACGTCATGTGGGGGAAGCCCAATGGAGCGATGTCTCCGAAGCGCTGCACCTCATGAATTACGGCATTGGTGAAGGGCATGCGGCCCTGGTCCTCCATCTCCGGCCGCCGCCCCTGCCCTATCACTTCATCAATCTCCTGTTGGACACGGCCTGGACAGACAAGCATCCCCATGTCAGGTCAGTCTGGAGGGCTGTGCCCTGACGCTCTGCACCCCTGTATTAAGGGCCGAGTCCAGGTTAGGAGGGTGTCCCAAGAGTTGATGAAGTCTGTGCTTGGAGCTACAGCTGTCCCAACTCGGCACAGGGACTCTGTCACTACTTTTCCTCCCTGAACCTCCCATCCAGCCCCATGTGGGCTCACGTTGCACATCCGGGTGCAGGATCATGAGTAGCAGGGCCCAGGCCAGCGTGGTCGAAGTGGTCACCATCCCTGCCGTGAACAGGTCAGCTACAACCAGGCGCAGGTTCTCATCACTGAAGCTGCTCTCGGGGTTCCCCTGGGCCTGGGCCAGGCAGAGAGGGCGGGCTCAGGAGGAAGAGGGAGGAGGGGCTGGGGTTTTAGCTCAGTGGTTAGAGTGCTTGCCTTGAAAGCACAAGACCCCAAGTTCGATCCCCAGCACCAAAAAAAAAAAAAGGAGAAAGAGGGAGGAAACCCCACAATGGCCTCCACTCTGTCTGTCTCAGCCCACATTCCCGGTCACTGGGAGACACCCAGGCCCCACCCTGCCTCATCCCTGACAGGAGTCCCACACACTCGCCCCAAATCCCTTCTCCGACAGCCACCTCTCACCTTCTCCATCTCGGTCAGGAAGGTGTCAGTCAGGTCTCGGGGTGGCTGGCCCGGGTTCCAGGTCATCCTGTGTTCCACCAGCAGCTCATCCAGAAGGTCCATGAAGGCCTTTTGCCCAGGGAAGACCTTGCCGGGCAGCCCTGGGATGCGCAGGAGGATGGGGACTGCATTCAGCACCTGTGACGGCACACAAGGGGCCTGGGTCCTTCCTGGGCTAAGTGCTCACCTGGACCAGCCTCAGGTCCCAACCCCTCTGGGGAGGACCCAGGGCCAGCCTGTGCCCACCTGGACCAGCTCTTCCTGGCCTGGGCTGCCATATGTACCCTCCTCCCATGGAAACCTCATGAGCTCGTGTGATTCCCAACCTGGACAGGAGGTGAGGATTCTACCCTTGCTGGAGCCCAGAGCCTGGGCCACCTCTCCCCTGACTGCATTTGTTCCCTCTAGCCTTTTCCTCCTGCAGTAGCCTCTCCCAGAATGCCCTCTCCCCATCGCCCCTGCATGCAAATCTGCCTCAGGCCCCACTGCAGGGCACTTCCCTGCCCAGTCTGCTCTGTGCCTGCACCTTGGGCATGATGCCAGAATCTTCTTTCAGCGTGTCCTCCAGCAGCTCCAGCAGCCTGACCAAGCGCGGATCGTCGTACTCGAAGCGGTACGCATAGATGAGGGAGGCAATCACATTGCACATGGCTTTGTTCAGGAGGGCGTTAGGGCTAAAAGGGTTTCCTGAGAGCAAGGATGGTGGGTCAGATGGCCCTGTCCCTGACACAGTCTGCCTGCCCCCACCCCTTCCCTCTACCTCTCCTTGTGCCCCTCAGCCCATCACCCACCATCCTGGTTGGCAAAAGCATCACAGAGGCAGGCGGCCTCCTCGGTCACCCACTGCTCCAGAGACTTCTTGCCCAGGCCGAAGTTGCGCAGGGTGGACACAGAGAAGCGCCGCAGTTCACGCCAGGCTGGTCCATAGTGTGCCAGGATCACTCCTGGGGGCAGGTGGACACTTGGGTTTGAGACTTCTGCCCCATCACACTCTTCCTTATCCACTCTCCCCTGCCAGGATCCCTTTTTACCCATCTCTGCCACCTGCATTCCCTGGCATCTTCTGTCCCCATCAGACCCTGGAAGGTCTGATTCCTGCTTTGCAGACCCTCCCAAGCCCTATTTCTCTGTCATTGCCTTCACTTACCTTGAGACCGCTGCCCACTGCCCAGGTGCTCGTAGATGGGCATTGGTGGCCGGTCTGCAGTGTCCTCACTGTGGTTCACCAGGGCCTCGCGCACGGCTGCCAGCCCGTTGACTACGACCACTGGAGTCCAGGCAAACTGCAGGCTGAACACGTCCCCGAAGCGGTCCCGCAGCTGTAGGCAAAGGGTTGGTGCATTTGTCAACCCAGGATCCAGATCCATGCAGAGCTGGTGGTCTTGGCTGCATCGCGCAAGGCTTGGGGGAAGCCTATAGTGAACCAGTCCAAGGAAGAGAGCTGGTATCGGGAGGCCAGGGATTCACATCCTCTACAGGGAAGAATCCACTTTGGATCAGATGGGCCAGCTGTTACCAGTCACAAGAAATTGTCACAGGGCCCACCGGCCTCCAGTTTCACAGGTGAGAAAGAACTAGTTCACACAGTGCACAGCGAGACCCAAGCCCCATGGCTTTGCAGGACTGATGCACATTACTGCACCTCTCAGCCTCAGTTTCCCCATTGAAGGCTGCTCAGGACACTAGTCCTGCCCCTCATGCCCAAGACTGTTGCTCTGATGTCATCAGAAGGCACTTGAGCCCTATATAACTTCTGCTCTACCCAACTGATCCAGAACCTGCTGCCACATATCGCCTCACCTCCTGGTCCTGCCCTCCCACACTCGTGCCCTTAGAAAGTCTGGAGTGTCCTCCCTACAGAAGCCTCAGTCTGCTGCTTCTTGGGGCCCATCTCGCTGTGCAGCCTGCGGTTTGCTTTGGGGTGTGGGTCCCTGCCACCATTGTTGCTGTGCGACACCAGCTCCCTTACCTTTCGGCAGCACTCCAGCATGTTGTGGAAGTCCACCTGCAGCAGGTTGCCCAGCCCAGGCACTGGCATGGGGCCTGGTGGGTAGCGAGCAGCCCAGCGTTGGCGCCGGTGCATCAGGTCCACCAGAAGCAGGAAGACGGCCACGGCCACCGCCACAGGCAACAGCGCCTCCCCGGTGAGCAGCCCCATATCTGCCTCACCAACCACTGGATTCCTCTGGGTACAGCTGATGGGCCTCACACTCCATGCACCTGGGACAGGAAGCACCTGGGCTAATCATGTCTACCTTTAGCACCACAGTTGGATTGTTTCTATCCCCTTAATACCTCACAATGGGGGTTAAATTTTAACATGTGAAGCCTTGCGGTAGATATTCAACCATATCCAAGAAGTAGCACCACCAGTCCTTTCAACACATACTGCACACGTGACACTCAGACATCTAATCTCACAGGCACTATGACTACATTTGAAGACATGTACTCACATGCACAACGCCCATACACCCACACGGCCATTCAAGCTCCTACCCAGCCACACACCCAACATTCACACAGAGTCACACATACTCCTTCGTCCAGGGTGCCTGAGATTGCTGCAGGGGCCTCATATCAGGAGGCTGTTCCACCGAGGCTCTGCATGGGGCCCTACTGCCCAGCCAGATTCTTGGGCTCTGGCCTGACCCTGGGAAGTTAAATTCTGGGCACCCAGAGAGAGCAGGTTGTTTTGAGCTCAGTAGTCTCCCAAACCTGCCGATTGGTGGAGCCCAGGAGGCCCTTCACCTGCCTGTACACATCCTGCCATCACTGTTCTCTGGCCTCTGAGGTTTCCAACTGCAAGTCGATACTAATGTAATTGACCATTTTATGTTGATGGTGAACCTGCTTCCTTCTTGCTCCTTCAAAATTCTGCCTTTTGAAAATGTATTATATTGAGTGGTGTAGATCTCTTGAAGTTTAAGCTACTTGGACATCCCTGAACCTCTTGCATATTTTGTCACAGCTAAGAACTCCCACAGGCATCAGAGGGTACTTGGTGGAGACCAGGTCTGACAGAGCTGTGACTCCAGGAAGTGCGCCTGGCTGACTCGGCAAAGCAGGTCAGCTGAGGAGAAGGCGTCCTGCACACACGGACTCTTCCCTGTATTGTTCAGGAGTGACTGGTTTCTTGCAGGCTGTGTTGAAAACAGGTTCCTCATTAAGAAGCGACGTGCTATATTCATGTTTATTAACTAGGAGGTTACGTGTCGTTTTTGAACTTACTGATGCTTAGATAGCTTAGCATACTCACTCAGAAACTGATGATCAGCCTATGTTTTCCAGATTGTACATGCATCACATTGCAAATAAAAATACAGAGTAGCTGGGACCTGGTATCTGAGTGCATTCTCGGCTCCCAGCCACCCCTGCATCCAAAGTCCTTCAAAGTGCCTCTCCCTCTACTCTCTCCGTCGACTGCTCCGTGGCAACCGGCACCTGAACGGGGATGTGAAGGAGCAAGCTCAGCAGTCTAGTGTGGGGTAAGAGAGTGTGCACTCCGACCGGAGGATTAGCTGTCAAGGGTGGGTAACGATGTGGCATAACTCATTGTCTTTAAATCATTTTACTGTCCTTCCAAATTGTTTACTGAAACAAGCTGAAGCATCAATTAGAAATGATCAGATTAAAGAACCTTTGGACTGGATTTTAAAGTTTTGCCCAGAGTTCCCTGAGGAAGGCATTTTGGATGCAGAGACGCAGGAACATATGAGACAAATTTTACAAAAGGAGCCCAGGCAAGGTGCTCATATTCCGGGAAATGTTTTTCTGCATGGTCACTAATTAAGACCATACTCATTTTGGTACTCGAGAGATAAAAGTAACAGTGCCACTGCATTCTGAAGCCTGATACCAACTTCCCATGCCTAATGCGCCCCCTTTCAAGGAATCTGATCATAAATTATCCACTGATGTACCAGAAATAAATTCCTTTGTAAAAGGCTATTAGTAGATATAAAGATTCCACTGCCTCAAGAGATACGGATGACTTGTTGATTTTTCCTGTTGTACCAATCCGAGTAATAGCAGCTGATTTGTGAAATGCTCAGCTAACCTATGAGCAAGTTGCTAAGTGCTGTAGGGGGGTATGGGACACAGTGACAGACCCCAGCGAGTCAACACACTCCTTTGCTAAGGTTTTACAGAATCCTGATAAACCTTATATGGAATTTATAGACCGTCTTACTAATTAGGAGACAGATTAGTAGCCCTGCTTTTGATATTCTGCTGAAACAAGTGGCTTTTGAAAATGTTAACGAGGCTTAGAAAGTTGCTTCGCAACCTGTACAAGCTAAGGGAACGCTGGCTGATTTTTTTTTTTTTTTTTTAAGGCATGCCAGAATGTTGGAACTCAATCTTATAAACAGCCATGCTTGCTCAAGCTATATGCTACATGATAGTGTGTCCATCGACTTACTACTTATAACCCAAATGTTATTCATTCAGTAAGAGACAGCAATCACCATTGTGAGAAAACTGCCTCTGGGGGCAGATCGCCTTGGCTAATTGCATTAGAATAGTGCAATCCCCCCTCTCACAAATCATTGCAGTTTATTCTTCCAACCCCTTTTATTTAGCCCCGAATAACTAAAGACGAACCTATTCAACGAGCTCCTACTGATCTTACAGTTCCAGCAGCCGCGGCACAGGTATTGTTGGCCCAGAAGACAGACATCACATACCTTAGAAACTGCCGATGGCCCAGCACATACTAATAAGGCTTTTACTGACCTCTGTCCTTTATAGAATATAGGGAATTCTAATCTTATGATGAATAATCCCGCAGGACAAGCAATTATTGAACAAGTCCCTCATGTTCTTAAAGCATGGCTACTGAAACAAAAAGGGGGAATAAGAAGGAAAATCTCCACAAGCCAGACTACACCTTGCACTTCTTACACTCAATTTTTCTCCACCGCCAAGCCTCAACCATGGATTTGATGGAAATAATTGGCAAGGACCATCCCATTACTAACCTGGAGATGAAGATATGGTGTGTCTCAACAGGTGCTGGACCTTGCTGGCTGCCCAGCTGATTGAGCCCTACCATGAGTCAACGAGTCAAGAGACTGTGGCAGGATGCCTGCCATAACTTCAAGAAGCCACAGACAACTGCAGACTGGCAGGCTCCGTGTTCCCATGACAACTGGTAAGGGCCGTGCTAAGGAGGGTTGACCTTTGAGCCCCCACTTGTAAATAACCAAATAGACCCAGCAGGCGTCCCTAAAAAGTGAGGTAACTACATTCTCGGGCAAAGTAGGTGAAGAGTGTTGTAACAAATGTAATTGACCAATGCCTGTACTCAGATAAGGTGAAAAATTGTGTATACAAGCAATGGATTTAGTTTGTACCTTAAAAATCTTAGAGGAGTGGGGTTTTGCAAATAAATTCTGCTCTCATTATTCTGTCTTTGCTCAGGCTTTGGACAGGAGGCCCTCAGGTCAGTGTCGACACTAAGTTTCATTAGCAGCAATCTCCTCTCCCGCAACAACTACAGTTGACAGATCCAAACAAACACGCTGACCTCATGCTCAACAAACATGCTTCACTGATCACCTAGAGACAACTTAAGAACCTGACACAACACAGAAAATGCTACAATACACCTGTACTCCACCTACAGGACAGACTCTTTGCTGGCTCTTATATCATGAATGTTAAGTTGTTTATCATGCCAGTTGTTACTGTATTAATGCTACTGTTGTCTAATCACTCTGTTACGATACTTCAAAGAATGGTGGCTACTTGGCTCCCTGTAAATCTCACCGAACCTTGGGCGGCTACCCCAAGAATGAAAAACCCAATTGTCCACCATTCAAAATGGTTTCCTGAATTGCTTATTACAGGCATTATTTCTTTAGTAGTTCTTTTGACAGCCACAGCCATAGGATCTGCTGCCCTTGTGAAAACAACGCACACTCAACATGTTATTGATGCCTGGGTAACTAACGCCATTCAAACGTAAAATACTCAACTCAGAATTGATTCTCAGTTTATGTCTGAATTAGCCACAACAAAAATTACTATTATGTGGCTGGGAAGAACAAAAATCTGGGAGGGGACTGCTGATTGTAACTGCCTCTTCAAACGCCATCAACTATTTTAAAACTCACGTATTTGCCTTATTTGGAGCTGCAGTTGTAATTCTTTGCCCTTTTTTTGGTGCAATCTGTCAAACTGAATGGCCACATCTTACCAAACAAGAACAATTAGTTCCTAAATTAGCTACATTCACTATGATACAAAAAAGAGGGTATGTTGGAGACCAGGCCGCACAGAGCCAGGACTCGGCAAAGTGGGTCAGCTGAGGAGAAGGTGTCCTGCACACACAGACTCTTCCCTGTACTGTTCCAGGAGTGACTGGTTTCTTGCAGGCTGTGTTGAAAAGAGATTCCTCATTAAGAAGCTACGTGCTATATGCATATGCTTCTTATTAACTAGGAGATTACATGTCATTTTTGAACTTACTGATGCTTACAGCTAGCTTAGCATACTTACTCAGAAATTGATGATCAGCCTATATCACATTGCTAATAAAAATACAGAGTAGCTGGGGGCTGGTATCTTAGTGCCTTTGCAGCTCTCCAGCCACCCCTGCATCCAAATTTCAGTTTGGACTTGAGTCCTTCAAAGCCCCTCTCCCTCTGATCTTCCCCTCAACCGCTCCGTGGCACTCGGTCCTGGGAAAAAGTTTCTCCCAGCAAAGGACTCACAAAGCTTACCTGTTTTTATATTTTAGAGTGCTCTGTGGTGGAGAACATGAAGGAGACCAAGAGGCCGGAGCCCCCCAGCTCTTAAGTTGGGTATGATCCTTCCCAGCCTTTGACACTATCCAAGAATCATGAATAAGAAAGAATCCAATAAACTCTCCAGTTGCTGCTTCTAAAGGTCCAGCACTTCCACAGTGACCTGGACAAACCCCATCTGCCTGCACCCACAGTCTCTCCTTCACCCTAGTGGATACTACGCAGCAGCCCGTGGGGCCCTAGTGGAATCTGACTCAGTGTCAGGTGGCAGACTCTGGTCCCAGGACTGCTGTGAGCTGGGGGGCCCCGTATCCCGAGGGATTTAAGAAAGGCTGAAGTAACCGTAGTGATGATGCACACCTATAATCCCAGCAGTCTGGGAAGCTCAGGCAGGATCACAAGTTTGAGCCCAGCCTGGGCAATTTAGCAATTTAAGATCTTTCTTTTCTTTAAGGGCTGGGGATGTAGCTCATGAGCCCAGCCTGGGCAATTTAGCAATTTAAGATCTTTCTTTTCTTTAAGGGCTGGGGATGTAGCTCAGAGTAAAGGACCTGGGTTCAACCCCTAGTACAAAGGAAACAAACCTAGGAGGAGGTCTTAGAGTAGTATGAGTGTCTGGGGTTCTCTGCCCCAAGATGCTCCCTAAATGCACCAGATGGTCTGCCAGAGATTTGGAGATCCTTATGGTCATTAGGTACTCATGGGCACTGTCCATATGTCCAGCCCAGAAGAGTCATCGTGAAGATGAGGACAGAGGAAAGACAGAAGTTGGTGCCATTAGTAGGGCCTTTTAGACGGTAAGATTCACAGGACCAACTCAGAGCAGGAAGAAGGAACTCAGGAGCCACCTGGTGTGACCTTCTTTAGGGTAGAAGGGGTAACAGAAGAGCAGGGTTTGAGGGGTAAGCCCAGGGTCACACAGTGCAGTGGCAGAGCAGATCCAGAACCAGGGTCTCTCGTATCTGCTGCCCAGTCCACAGCCCAAGGCCGACTCCTCTCCCTTGGGTAGGTTGCAGCCCACAGACCTCATTTCCTGTGCCTGATCAAACCTGTGTGACCTGCCTGACCCAGTCCGTTGGAGGATGTCATTCTAGGTTGGAGACAAGTGTCCTCCTCTAGCTCCAGCCTGGCCTGAAAGTCAGCTCCATACTCATGGGGGCCTGGACACTGCATCCCTGAGGGGCTGGGAAAGGACACCGATCGTGCTTTCTGGAGACTGAGAGACTCGGGGAAGTGGCCCTCATGGGCTCCATCAGCAGGCCTCTAGTGTGGGGAGGGCTCAGTGATACTGAACTGCAGGCATCCGGGCTAAGTGAGCCCCTGAGCATTAAGGAGCAAACTCAGCAGTTTGGGATGCAAATCCTGTACCTCACAAAGAATTACTTGGACCTTGCCCAGTTCCTGGGAGCCATTCTGTATGCCCTGGGATCATCCTGCCTCACAACAATCTTTGTATTTGAGCCTCAGTCCACACCAAATAGCAATGCGATATATGGCTGGGTCACTGGGTCTGGATTGATCATTCGGACCCCTAAGGGTGCTGAAGGCCCGGCAACTAATGTCAGCCACAGCGGTGCTCCACGCCTGTAAGGCCAAACCCCAATGAAATCTGTGCACATCAAGGGTGAGCTGCTGTTCTCTGACTGGACATACTCCAACCATGTTTTCACATATCGTGCTGGGAGAACTAAGTGCTGTCTCCACGGCTCTGTTTGAAGAGGACAGCTGGAACCCTGCGCTGTCTCTCTAGGACTCAGTCCTGTGGGCCCTACACAGGCTCAAGGGCTTCCTGTTGGGTGATGTCACCTCTTGCTCCTGCGCAGGCTCTTGCCAGTGTGACCGCATCCACTATGAGTTCTCACTGCAGCCAAGATGATAGTGATGCCACGTCCTTGAACTGCCAGAACTTGGAAGTAGCCTCAGAGCAACCAACCAACCAGGCGCACTATGCAGTGAGTGTCCCTTCAAAACTCAGGTTGAGACGGTCAGTGTAAAATTATTAGGAGGCTGGACTTGAGGCTGGGAGGTAGCTCAGTTTTCGAAAGCTTTCCTAGCATTTATGAAGACCCAGGTTCAATCCCCAACATCACAAATACATAAATAATTACTTAAAAATCTCAGCAGAATTTTAGGATCACTTTCTCTAGTTCTGTGAGGTGTGCTACTGGTATTTTTTATTGGGATTGCATTAAAATCTGTGTAACAATTTTGGGAGTGTGGCCATTTTCACTATATTGGTTCTTTCTACCAAAGAACAGGGATATCTTCCCATTTTCTGATAATTCTCTTCGATTTCCTTTTTCAGAGTACTGTAGTTTCCAATGATTAAATCTTTTACTCCTTCGTTAGATTGATTCCTAGGTGCTTCATTTTTTTGGATGCTATTGTGAAAGGGGTTGTTTCCCTAATTTCTCTCTCAGGGAGATTATTATCATGTACAGGAATGCTATTGATTTCTGAGTGTTGACTTTGTACCCAGCTATGCTGCTGAATTTGGTTATTAAATCTAGAAGTCTTTTGGTGGAGTTTTTGGGGTCTTCTCCATACTGTATCATGTCATCTGCAAATAGTGATAATTTAACTTCTTCCTTTCCTATCCTTATTCCTTTTATTTCTTTCTCTTGTCTAATTACTCTGGCTAAGGTTTCCAGAAGTGTACTGAATACGAATGGTGATAGAGGACATCTATGTCTTGTTCCCAATTTTGGAGTGAAAGCTTTCAACTTTTCTCCATTTATTATGACGTTGGCTGTCGGTTTGTCATGGATGGCTTTTATCAGATTGAGATCAAGACCATCTATTCCAATTTTCTGCAGGGTTCTTATCATGAATGGGTGTTGGACTTGAGGAAAACTAGACTAGCAAAAGCAATTCTGGGCAAGAAAGGCAAAGCAGAGGCTGTCACAATCCCTGACCTCAAACTATATTACACAGCTACTGTGATAAAAACAGCATTGTACTGGCAAAAAAAGAGATCCGAGGATCAGTGGAACGGATCAGAAGATGCTGAAACAAGTCCAAATGCTCTCGGCCACTTTGTCTTTGACAAAGGGGCCAAACACTCCCACTGGAAGAAAGATAGCCTCTTTAATAAATGGTGCTGCAAAAACTGGCTTTCCACATGCTGAAGATTAAAACTAGACCCATATCCTTCACCAGGTACTAAACAAAAATCAGAATGGATCAAAAATCTAAATATTAAAACAGAAACACTAAATCTGCTGGAAGATAGAATAGGTAGAACTCTTGAAGACATAGGTGTCAGCAAAGACTTTATGGACAAAACCCCAGTTGCCCAGGAAATATCACAAAGAATCAACAACTGGGATCTCATCTTGTTAAAAAGCTTTTGCACAGCAAAAGAAACCACCAACAGAGTGAAGAGACAAACCACAGAGTGGGGAAAAAACTTTTGCCAGTTGTTCCTCAAACAAAGGATTACTACCTAGAATATACAAAGTACTCAAAAAAATCAGACCTCCCAAATTTAAAGACCCAGTCCAAAAGTGGGCAGCTGAAATGAATAGACACTTCTCAGATGAAGAAGTAGAAACGGCAAATAAACATATGCAAAAATGTTCAGCATCACTGGTCATTTGAGAGCTGCAAATTAAAACACCGAGAGTCCATCTCACTCTGGAAAGAATGGCTATTATCAAGAAATTGGAGGCTGGGGATTTTGCTCAGTGGTTAGAGTGCTTGCCTTGCAAGCACAAGGCAAGTTTGATCCCCAGCACCAAAAAGAAAGAAAGAAAGAAAGAAATCGGCCAATAACAAATGCTGGAGGGACTGAGGGACTGTGGGGAAAAAGTAACCCTTTCTACTGCTGGTGGGAATGTAGACTGGCGCAACCACTGCGGATCTCAGTGTGGAGATTCCTCAAAAAACTAGGACTAGCAGCGAGTCCACAGAGAGCAAAGGGATAGTGAAATACCCATGACGGTGACGGCCATGAGGGCATGGCACTTGTGGCAGAGACTGGAGTGTCTGCAGAGCTCAGAGGGAACATGCAGCACCTGTGGCAGAGACCAGCGAATCTAAGGAAAGCATGCACGGCGTGGCTGCTAACTAAAAGGCAGTGTAAAGAACCTTTTCTATACATAGAGAAATGGAGAGTTAGCAAGCAACACTCTTACGGAGTAGGAGAAAACAACGAGAGCTGGAGCCGCGGCACCCCCAGTGATCCTGAGTCCATGGTCAGTGAATGAAGGTGGAGCAATGCTGTGGGACACAGACCCGCAGAACAGAAGAGGGTGAGGATCGCCATCTTGGTTAGGAAAGGGCTCTGGGCTCGAACTTCAGCAGCAGAACAGCACGACACTCGCTTCACTACCAAACGCCCAGAGTGAAGGGCGGGGAGGGCTGCCCAGTCACAGTAGACGGGTGGCAATTAAACAGTTGGCTGCACAGAACTCAGAGTCTGCTACTGTGACGGCCAACAGCCAGTCTCTGCCCTCCATATGAAGGACCGGAAGCTTGGTGAGGACTCGCCCTTAACAGCCTCCACGCTCAGCGCAGTGCTGGGTGCAGACTGCCCAGGCTGCCGGCACAGACAAAGATGTGCCCGGCTGGAGTTCTGCTCCTTAAGAGGAGCCACAAACACAAAAAATAGTGTTGGGTTTTTTGTTTGTTTTTCTGCTACTCTTTTGACAGTATTATCTTCTTACTTTTTATCCTTACAGTACTTGTTATATTTTCTGTTTAAATTCCTTATCTTGTTCATTGGTTTTTACTTTCTGCTGTATTCCTCCCATACATTACCTCCTGCACTTTTATCACATTATTTAACACTATTCCTACTACTCTCATTTACGAGGTGCCTGTGTGCACGCACATACACATATTTTGTATTTCCTTCTTTCCATCTAATATAGTTTATAGAGGGTAAGAGAACTCTCCCATGCACATTCATACCCCCATCGACTTTTACCCATAACCCTGAGCCTGATTTCTTTCCCCTGGGTTTCTTGGTGGTTGTTTTTATTTCTGCTTTTGTTTTTCTTTCCCACTCTCATTTTAACCTTTCTTCATCCTTCACCTCTTACACAGACTCCCTGAAATGTTTCCCCACCACCTATGTCAAGTATAGAAACCTCTCCCCACCATTTCTCACTACCAATTTTGTACAGTCTTCCCTGATACCCCTTTCTAAATATACAACATCATATCCTTAATATTAAGAGAACCCTCTGGCCTTCTGCTATTTATTTATTCCTACACTACGCAACACAGGACTTGGAGAAAGGGAGAGAAAATTTTTTTTTCATTTTTTGTTATTCTTTGTCTTTATAGTTCTATTTCTTTTATCCTTACCACTTTGGCTTTACCTAGACCTCTACCACTCTGGGGACTGGATGGTAGATTTTTTAAAACCACCACTGAATATCTGGCGAAGAACTGATTTGGGAAACATGTATGCAATGACACATTGAAATATCTAATTGATGTTCCCAGGAGAAATGTTATTGGTTTAAGTTTGTGCATGTTTTTGAGTTATTTAGTATCTTCTTTATTGTTTCAAGTGCTCATTAGGCTGTTACCCTTGTAGAATCATGTTTCCATTGGTTCTGATTCAATAGTTGACTAGGTTTTCTCCCTCATCTAGAAAATAGGCAAACGAAAGGAAGAGTAACTGCAAAGCCTATAGTGTAGGATTCAAATGGGAGAAACTTTGTAAGTGGTGTATTCTAGTAACAAAACCTAGAAACAGGGACAGAATCACTTAAATAACAACTGACGCAGCAAATACTAGAACTGGACAAAGTTGCAAATTACTCACAGAAAGGCAACAAACTATTAAGAAGCTACATATAACCATTAAGAAGCTACATATAACCACAACCTCTCCTCACCTTGCTAGTCCCCAACCAGCAGAACCCTCCAAAAAGAGGGGAGAAAACCTGAAAAAAAAAGATATATAAGCAAACACAGTTCCAAACAGGAAAATGGGGAAACAAGGGGACAGAAGATCTCCAAATCCTCCCAACTCTCCTAAAACAGAGCAAGGTGACAGAAAGGGAGAAAGAAATACCAGATAACAGAAATCTATGAAAAGTTTGTAGAAGAAATGAAAAAAATAGAAGGATTCAAAGAGGAAATGAACCAAAAATGTACAACAATGACACTCAATATACCCATGGTGAATCTCAGAGACACAGGCAAAAAACTGGGTGAGCTAACCAAGACAGCTCAAAACTTGAATGACAGATTCAACAAAGACATGGAAACCTCAAAAAGACATCAGAGATTCCTGAAATAAAAAACACAATAGATGCCTTGCAAGTGTGAGGCCCTGAGTTTGATCTCCAGCATTCCCCCCATAAAAAAATAATTTTTTAAAACCCCACAATAGAGGGCTAGGGATTTAGCTCAAGTGGTAAAGCACTTGCCTAGAAACCACAAGACCCTCAGTTTAATCCCCAGCACCCCCCAAAAAACAAAGCAAAACAAAACAAAAAAACCCAAATGGAACTTATACATGCTAGAGCCCAGTCCAACAATGTGGTCGACTGACTAGCCAAAGGGACAGTGGCTGGCCACCCACCCCAATGATTCCACCACACCCTCCTATTCTCAAACTGAGGCTAAAACTCTCCAAACATGGGCAGGGGGTGGCAGAGGGCACCCTTCTGAGATGAATGGTGGTTCATAGATGACAAATTACTTCTCCCTCACTCTCTCCAGGTCCCAGCTCTCCAGGATCTCCACTCCTTCTTTCATGCAAATCCACAGGCCTTGATTCAATTCATACAAAATTACACCCTAATCACCTGAGATCAGACAACAGTTACCAGATATCTCAACCTCTTGCAAAGTTTGTCAACAAACAAACTCCCCAACCAATATCAGACTAGGATTGTTTCCTGAACATCGGGCAAGAGGAACTTGATGTTACCCATATGGTCCATATCTCCTTGTGTAGGTTGACACATTTACAGAATGGGTAGAAGCCTTTCCGTTACTAACAAACAGGCCTCCACTGTTGCTTCACTCCTGCTTTCAGAAATCACCCCGAGGTTCAGCTTACCTCCTCCTCTCCAACCAAATGATGGCCCCGAATTCACTTCCCAAATCACTCAAAACCTAGCTTCTGCTTTCAACATAAAATGGCACTTCCACATTCTCTATCACCCTCAGTCTCCAGAAAAACAGAACATATAGCCTCATGTTCCTTATATACCACACCACGTTCATCCTTGTTTCACCACTCCACATACACAATCTATCCTCCTGGTCAGAAGACCCAAACGTGTGACCCCTGTGTCCGACTAACCCAACTAGGCCAAGGCATAGTAGGACCTTGATTTACCACACCCACTTCACATGCTTAGGAGAAGTTACAGGAACATGTATGCACAATAAGACCACCTATTCTACTTGTAAACATAAAAATGAATTTACCTGCTTTGACCCCCAGTACCCCCCTCTCTGCTGAAGAATGGTGAGAAGTCTGGCGACAATATGCAATGGGGGACCACGGAGAAAGGGAAGAAAAATTACTAAGATCCAACTCACTAACTTGTACACACCAGTCTTGGTTTTATTTGATGTGTCTGTAGTCATACGAGGGTCTGGTCTCACATCCTGTGGAAGCCTAGACTGGCAAAGGGAGTAAAGACACAATGATATCTACATGTGTGCAAAGCCCTCACACTGTACCCTTTGCCAATACTGGAGCTGTGTCGCATGGGCCACGTGGCAAGCCGATAAAACCATGGGGCCTCCTCCACAAACTACCTACAACAGCTAACCACCAACTGGGAGGTGTAACCCAGTTAACTTCATTATACTTAACCCCAGGTACCCCAAATGGGAACAAGGCCGTGAGATCAGCATATTCATTTATGAAAGTGGACCTTAGGGGCCTACTAATCTTTAAGAAATTCACAATTCCTCTCCATGATAAGTCTTCCCTTTCTTTTATGAAGAAATGGAAAAAGGACTCCTCCCCATCCCTGACAAGACAAAAAAAAATCTGTTCTTCGGCCTGGCAGAGATTACTACCCAAACTTTAAATATTTCCTCTTGCTATGTATGTGGAAGAACTAACATGGGAGATCAGTGGCCCTGGGAGGCCAGAGAGCTCAACCCTAGTGAGCCCTACAATGAAACGGGTTTTCCTAAGCCCACATCCAGAATTTGGCTACTCAAAACAGTAATAATTGGGCAAAACTGCATTGCCTGATGGGAAGACCAATTCAACATCCCATTAAGGAATCTATACTGTCTAGGTCAAAAGTTCTTCAACTCCTCAACTCAAACTTCCCAATGGTGGGGACCCCCAAATCACCCCAAACCAACCCCCCCACCTTTTATCCAGATTTCCCCATCTAAAAGAGGCATGGACCAAAATTAATATAGATATTGAATGGAGACCCCCCCAATGGATTATACTGGATCTGCAGAAAAACAGCTTACACCCTACTTCCCCCAAACTGGACTGGTCTTGTGTATTAGGAACTATCAGGTCATCTCGCTTCTTATTCCTGCTAGTGCAGGGAGAAATATTAGGTGCCCAATTATACAAAGAAAAGGGGTCCCCGAGGGAAATGAGAGCATTACAGATTGGAGACCAGAAAGATGATGAGTGGCCCCTGGAACAGATCATCCAATACTATGGTCCAGCTACCTAGTCTTGAGATGGGTCATGGGGTTACCGTACTCTCATCTACATGTTAAACCACACAATGAAGCTCTGGGAAGTTGTTGAGATCATAACAAATGAGACAGCCAAAGCTCTCAACATTCTGGAAAAGCAACAGAGTAAAATGTGCAACGCAATCTACCAAAACCGCTTAGCTCTAGACCATTTGTTAGGCTCAGAGGGAGGAGTCTGTGGAAAATTCAACCTAAGCAACTGTCATTTACAGATAGACGATCAAAGGAAAGTCATAGATGAGATCACAGACCGAATAAGAAAAATCGCCCACGTACCAGTTCAAAAGTGGGATGGATGGGACACTTTGGACCTGTTTGAGGGGTGGTTTTCCACATTTGGAGGATTCAAAACCCTCACAGGAGCAGTAGTTTTAATATTAGATGCATACTTAAGTCTGCCATGCTTGCTTCCCATACTCATTAACTGTCTCAATCAATTTATTTCAGATCACATAAACACAGCCAAGCTCCAAATGGTCATGCAGATGAAGCCTCTAATGACATCCTCCACCTACCAACAAATCCAGCTTCCCAGTGCCGAAAACAAAATATGGCTCCTGACTCTTTGATATGGCCCTCTTCACCCCTGTTCAGCAGGAAGTAGTTTGAGGCAATTTTGTTGCCTGTCCTCCCTTCTTATTAAAGAGTCAGGAATGTTATATATTCTGATCACCAAACATTTCTAATGAGGCCTAGTCAGAAAACACTGATGACCATAAAATTAAATGCCCCATAGAAACAACCATCTCCCAGCTCCCAAGACCTTCCCAGGGCCACAATGTTTGCAGCTATAAGATAACAAAGGGCAGTAAGTCACACAGGATGTCTGGAACCAAGAAAGGGATGTCCAGCTCTTCCAGTCTCAGACACTCCCCAGAGCCCACAACCTCAAATTAAGGAGGAACAAAGAAATACCTTACCCTACAGAAATTTTGTGGGCTGATTCCCATCCCCTTTCCTGCCACAACCCCTAGGTAAACCCAAAGCCCCTTTGTTCCGAGAGCGTCTCTGCTCACCTTTGTATTCAGAGAGTTTCCCCTCGGCTGTATTGCTCATAAAGCCTGTTACTGCCATCCTGAAGTCACGGTCTCTTTCTCCTGTACAGTATATTGACAATAACAAAAAAACTAAGGCTAATCCGAGTCAAAGAAAAACCTGAAGACTACACAGATGGATTCACAAATATGCTTACAGAAATAATGGAAGAAAACTTCCCAAATATAAAAAAAGATCTTAAAGTATAAGTGATGCTTAGAGGACACAAATAATTATGACGAAAGGAGATGTTCACCAAGGCATACTCTTACCAAACTCACAGATAGCCAGCAAAAAAAGAGAATTTTAAAGGCGGTCAGAGAAAAACAAAAAATCACATATAAAGGTAAACCAATTAGAATCACAGCAGATCTCACAGCACAAACCCTGAAGGTCAAAAGAAATTGGAGTGAAGTATTTCAAGCCCTAAGAGCAAATAACATCCAACCCAGATTTACCCAGCAAACTATCCTTCCAAATAGATAGAGAAATAAAGTATTTCCATGAAAAAGACCAGCTCAGAAGATTTATGAGAGCTCTAGAGAAAATACTCAAGAATATTCTTGACAGAAACACAGGATTGGACACCCCTGAAAACACTGAGGAAACCAGTGAGGTCAGGGGATAAACAGCCACAAAAAGCATCAGAAAAAGTAAAACAAACTATAAACCAACAGCAAAGCAGACAGTGATAGTAAATAACCAACTCATCTCAGTAATATCTATCAATGTTAATGACCTCAATTCTGCAATCAAGACACAGACTGGCAGGCTGGGTCAAAAAATAGAACCCAACAACCTGTTGCATTCAAAGACACTCCTCTAACCCAAAATGATATTCGCAAACTTAAAATTAAAGGATGGAAAACAACATTTCATGTACCAGGAACCAGAAAACAAGCAGGGGTAGCAATTCTAATATCAGATATGGTAAACTTCAAGTTAAAATTGATTAGAAGAGACAAAGAAGGTCACTACACACTAGTTAAAGGAACAATCCAATAAGAAAGGATAACATTGATAAACATTTATGAACCAAATACTGGAGCATCTACCTTCATAAAACAAAAACTGCTGAAATTAAAAGATCAAATAAACATTAACATAATCATTGTAAGGGTGTTTAACACCCCTTTTTTGCAAAGAGACAGATGAACTAAACAAAGTCAATAGAGAAACTTAGAGCTGATCCATACCCTTGAACTTATGGACCTAACAGATATATGCAGAGTATTCCACCACTCCACAACAGAGTATACAATCTTTGCAGCAGCACATGGTACTTTTTCCAAAACAGATCACATACTAGTCCACAAAGTCTGCCAAAGTAAATATAAAAAGAAATTGAAATTATTCCACGCATACTATCTGACCACAATGCAATGAAAATAGAAATCAATGAAAGAAGAAAAGTGAGGAAAGGCAAAAACTCCTGGAAAAGTAACAACGTACTCCTAAACAACCAATGGGTCACAGAAGAAATTTAAAAATTTCTGGAAGATAATGACAATGACCACACAACTCAACAAAACCTTTGGGACACTTTGAAAGCAGTTCTAAGAGGAAAATTTATGCAATAAATGCACACATTAGGAAAACAGAACAAGCCCAAATAAATAACCTTATGAAAAATCTTGAGATACTTGAGAAACAACAACAAATCAGCCCCAAACCAAAACTAAGGAGAGAAATCATAAAGATGTGAGCAGAAATTAATAAAATTGAAACTTAAAAAAATGTAAAACAAATAAATGAAGCGAAGAGCTGGTTCTTTGAAAGGATAAAATAGACAAGCCATTAGCGAGACTCAACTAAGAGAAAGCAAGAAAAGACCCATATCAATGCAATTAGAAGCAACAAAGGTGAAGTCAAAACAGACTTTGTCAAAATCCAGAAGACAGTAACTACTTTGAAAAATTATATTCTAACAAACTAGTAAATACGGAAGAAATGGTCAAATTTCTAGACACAAACAAACTACTAAAACTAACCCAAGAAGATGTAAATACACTTAACAACTCAATCACAAGCAAGGAAACTGACTCAGTGATAAAGAATCTACCAACTGAAAAACCTCAGAGGACCTGATGGATTCACAGCTAAATTCTGCAAAACCTTTAAGGAGATTATATCACCACTACTCCTCAAGAGATTGAAAGGGATGGAGTGCTCCCAAACTCATTTATGGAAGCCAGTATCACCCTGATCCCAAAACCAAAGACCCAACTAACAAAGAATTATAGGCCAATCTCCTTAATGAATATAGGTGCAAAAATCCTCAACAAGATATTAGCAAATAGAACGCAACATATTATCAAAAAGCTGATACACCATGATCAAGTAGGTTTCATCTCAGAGATGCAAGGATGGTTCATCATACGTAAGACTATCAATGTAATACACCACATAAATAGGAGCAAGTTCAAAAACCACACAATCATATCAATAGATGCAGAAAAGCCTTTCGACAAAATCTAACACTTCTTTCTGATAAAAACTCTGAAGAAAACAGGCATAGAAGGTTCATACCTGAATATGATAGAGGCTATCTATGACAAACCAATAACCAGCATCATACTAAATGGGGAAAAACTGAAAGCATTCCCCCTAAAAAAAAAAAAATTAGGAACAAGATAAAGATGTCCACTATCACCTCTGCTATTCAACATAGTACTTGAAACATCAGCCAGAGCAGTTAGGCAACAAGAAAAAATAAAAGGAATACACATAGGAAAGGGAGAACTCAAATTATCACTATTTGCAGATGACATGATACTTCTACATGGAAGACCCAAAGAACTCCATGGAAAAGCTCCTAGAATAACCAACTTCAGCAAAGTTGCAGGATATAAGATTAACACAAAAAAATCATTAGCATTTGTATATACCAACAATGAAAAGGATGAGAAGGAAATTACGAAAACAGTACCATTCACAGTTGCCTCAAGGAAAATGAAATACTTAGGAATTAACCTAAACAAGTGAAAGACCTCTACAAAGAAAACTACATCATCTGAAAAAAGAGATTGAAGAGGACATCAGAAAATGGAAAGATGTCCCTTGCTCCTGGTTAGGCAGAATCAGTACTGTTAAAATGGCCATAGTTCCAAAACTGTTATACAGATTCAACACAGTTCCAATTAAAAAATCAACAGCATACTTCACAGATCTAGAGAAAACAACCCTAAAATTTACATGGAACCAGAATAAAGCCCGAATAGCAAAAGCAGTACTAGGCAGTAAGACCAAAGCAGGTGGCATAGCAATACCGGACTTCAAGGTATGCTACAGAGCAACAGTAACAAAAACAGCATGGTACTGGAACAAAAACAGGTACGTGGACCTATGGAACAGAGTCGTGGACACAGAAACTTCCCCAGACATATTCAAATATATGATCTTTGACAAAGGGTTCAAAAGCATATATTGGAGGAAAGACAGCCCATTCAACAAATGGTGTTGGGAAAACTGGTTTTCCATTTGTCGAGGAATGAAATTACAGCCATATCTCTTACCATACACTAAATTAAAATAAAAATGAATCAAAGATCTAAACATTAAAATGGAAACATTAAACCTTTTGGAAGACAAAACAGATAAAACACTAGAAGACATAGGAGTACGAAAGGACTTTCTAAACAGAACCTCGATTGCACAGGAAATAGCAAAAAGAATCAACAAATGGGATTATATCAGATTAAAGAGCTCTGTACAGCAAGAGTCAATTAGTAGAGTGAAGAGGAGACCTACAGAATGAGAAAAAAATTTTGCCAGCTACTCCTCAGAGGACTAATACCTAGAATATACAAAGAACTCAAAAAAACTAAATCGCCTAAACTTAATTATCCAGTAAAGAAATGGGGTAAAGAAATGAACACACTTCACAGTGGAAAAAATACAAATGGCCAACAAATATATGAAAAAATGTTCAACATCTTTAGCTATGAGAGAAATGCAAATTAAAACAACACTAAGATTCCATCTTACTCTGGAACGAATGGCAATCATTAGGAAATCAAACAATAACAAATGTTGACATGGCTGTGGCAAAAAAGGAACCCTCCTACATTGTTGGTGGGAATGCAAACTGGACAACCATTACGGAAATCAGAATGCAGATTTCTCAAAGTAGAAATTTCACATAACTCAACCATTCCCCTACTAGTTCTTCTCCAAAGAGCTAGAGATATACTACAGTGATACTTGCATACCCATGTTTATAGCAGCACAATTTGTAATGGCTCAATTCTGGAAGCAGCCTGTATACCCATTAACAGATAACTGGATAAACAAAATGTGGTATCTATATATATCACAGAATACTACTTGGCTATAAAGAAGGAGAAATTAGAGTCACTTATAGGAAAATGGATGGATCTGGAAAACATAAATGTTGAGTGAAATAAACCGAACTCACAAGCTTGAATGCTGCATGGTATCCCTCATCTGAGTGAGGCAAAATACAAAGAAAATGATCAAATATGGGTGCAAAAAAAGAGGACAGGGCTGGGGAATTAGCTCAAGGGTAGAGCGCTTGCCTAGCAAGTGCAAGGCCCTGAGTTCAATCCCCAGCACCAAAATATAATAAAAAATAAAATAAAATTCAGCCGGGGATTTAGCTCAGTGATTAGAGTGTTTGCCTCACAACCATGAGGCCCTGAGTTTGATCCCTGGTGCAAAAAAAATAAATAAATAAAATAAAATAAAATAAAATTTAAAAAAGGGGGTGACAGATCTCACCTAAGAGGTAAAAGATCCAAGGGAACAAGAAGAGGGCAAGGGGGGAGGGGAATGGGAATCAGAGGAATAAAGATATCCTAAAACAAGAACCTAATAAACCAAATTTAAAACAGTAACACACATACTATGCACTACAATCAACTTTATGTACCTGCGACTTAGTACTGCATCTATGTGGTTGTTTACACTGCTTGTTGTTATATGCAAATGGAACAATATATTATGGTCTAAGTTTGTGTAATTTTAGACAAATTTTAATTTGAAGAAAAAAAAAAAAAACTAGGACTAGAGGTTCCATTTGACCCAGCTATTCCCCTTCTTGGTATTCCTTTGAAAGAATTAAAAGCATCATACCACAGCGATATATGCACACCCATGTTTATAGTGGCACAGTTTGTAATAGCTAAATCTTAGAGACAGTCTAAATGTCCATCAGCTGATGAATGGATAAAGAAGATGTGGTTTTTTTATAAAATGGAGTACTACTCTGTCATGAAGAATGATAAGCCTGAGACTGAGACATTTCTAGGTAAATGGATGCACCTTGAGACCATACTCTTAAATGCAATAAATTGGACACACATGTTTAAATACTGCATTGTTTCTCTCATGTGAGAAACTGAAATTGTAAATAAGGACTAAAATATACTATATTGGGAAAGTAAAGAAATTGTTTAAATGGGAAGGGGAACAAGGTAGGGGGGAAGGGGAAAGGAAGGGAGGGACAAGGAAAAAAAAGAATAGAAGGAGCAAAAATGGAAACGAAGCTTTTGTAAATAAGGAGAGGAAGAGGGGTTGAAGGGAGGGGAGGAGAATAGGAAAAAAAGCAGCAAGATATATCCTGTACAAATTCCCTGGGATGACTATTATTATGTATAGCTAAAATGTACCACTGAAATAAAATTTTAAAAAAATCTCAGCAGCTTTATATGCACTGGGCATTGTGGCACACATCTGGCAACCCCAACTATGTGGGAGGCTGAGGTAGGAGGAACACAAGTTCAAGGCTATCCCGGGCAATTTAGTGAGACTGTCCCAACAAAGGAGGGCTGGTGACTGCTAGACATGGGGAATCCAAGAGTTCTCACGCCACCTCCAGGAGGTACAGTTGCAACCCGATTTGCGGCCAAAGAAAAATGGCCGCTGCTCTCTGGTCAAAGCACACAGGCACATACACATACAGGGAACCTGAGCTTGACCACCCTGGAGGGCAGAAACTAAGACCTGGCGCAGGCTAGGTCTCTGAGGAAGCTGAGAGCTGAGGAGGGCAGGAGTCCTCACTTTAGAGCGCGAGGGTCTCAGCTGCAGGCGTGTGTGGGCCACACTGAGTGAAGAGGAGTCGTCGTGGGCTGTATATAAAATACATAATACATTCAATGTGGATCTGTAACAAGGTTTCCTTTGTTTTTACTATTTTTATTATAATATGTTAAAAAGGGTAACAAACAGATAACAATGGGATATCTGACCTTGTTTTTGTGAAATAAATGCATCGATGTTTGGATCAATGGAAGCAGTTGTAATGCCTAAGGACTTCTCAGGTGCTTGTCATACAGTTTTGCTCTAATTTCATTCTTGAAAACACTTGTTCACAAATATGTACAGCCAAAAAATGATGATGTAAATAAGGTGTGATAGGGAAGAGAGGTGTGACTGTAAAATGAGGGCTATTTTTCTCTGGCAAGAGATGTCTTAGAAGAGTGGAACAGACACTGCCGGAGTTGGGGATTTAGATCAGCGGTAGAGCACTTGCCTAGCAAGCTCAAAGTCCCTGGTTTGATCCCCAGCACTGCTCCCCAATAAAAAGGGTTGGAAAGGGACATGAATATCTGACTGTATCTGTGTACATTAATAATCATTCCTTTTTCTAGGGTTAGTGTTGTACATGTAATTATAACACTATCATAACAAGACATACATTTTTGTACTTCTTATGCCATAACTGCTAAAAAAAAAAAAGAACTATTTTGATTATTTTACAGAATAATACAAGCTCAAGTTTAATGATTAAGGACACTTACATGTCTGCTTTTTTATTTACTTATCTATTTCATTATTTATGGTACTGGAGATTGAATCCACAGCCTTTGCACTAAGCTACATCACCAGCTCATTTCTTCTATTATTTATTTTGAGACGGTCTCACCAAGTGGCTAAATTGCCCACTCTACGCCTAAGCTTTCCATCTTCCTGCCTCAACCTTTCAGAGTGCTGGGATTACAGGCGTGTATCACCATGCCTGCTGCTTAAGTGTTTAATGACAATGAATGCCTGTCTGCACAGAGATACACGTGTGTAGATGGACTGAAACACTACCAGCAGTAACCACTGTATTTTGCCCGCCAAGTCGCACAAGCCATGTATCATCTGATATGCATGGGTTTGGATTCCACCGACTGTGTGGCAGGCACAGGACCAGAGTTAGCACCACCCCATGTCCTCCCTACACACGTTCTGCTGTGGACTCTGCAGTGTATGCTTGATTACTGTGCAACTGCATCATTAAAAATATTGCTAATGGGGCTGGGGATTTAGCTCGGTGGTAGAGCACTCGCCTAGCAAGCGCAAGGCCCTGAGTTTGATCCGCAGCACCAGAAGAAAAAAAAAAATTCTAAAAATCACAAAATAATGTTAAAAATTTACGACCTTGTGAGGCTGTGTTTCTAGGTGTCCAGGTTCGCGTGGGGCTCCCAGGCCATGTGTTGGACATAGTTGCTGCAGACAATGACAAAGATTTGTTTTTAAAATTTATAAACTTATTTTTCATTTTTATTTGAGATAGGCCTTACTATACTGTCCAGGGCATGAACTTATGATCCTCCTGCCTCAGCATTCCCAGTAGCTGGAATCACAGGCACAGACCACGCCCGTGTCTGGATCCTGACAGGTTTTGTTGTTTTGTGTTGTTCTGTTTTGCTCTGTCTTGCTGTGCTGTGGATTAAACCCAGGGCTGTCCACATGCTAAGCAAGCGTTCCACCACAGAACTACATGGTTAGTCTGGAAGAGACAGTTTTAGTCAGCAGAGCCAGCACCATCTGTTTCTTTCTCTCTTGTTTTGCATGACTACCTCTTTGAAAAGACTTAGGCTCTGGACACCTTCCTTAGGCTTACATTTACTGGACTCTGTATAGAAGTCGCTTTTCTATTTTTTAGTTTGAATCTCCCTATTTTTTAGTTTGGGCCTTTGCATACCCATAGTCCATTTTCTTATTTTGAGACAAGGTCTCACCAAATTGCTCAGGCTTGGTTCAAACTTGTGATCTTTTTTTCTTTTTTTGTGGTGCCAGGGATCGAACTCAGGGCCTTGCACTTGCTAGGCAAGCACTCTGACCACTAAGCTAAATCCCCAGCTCAAACTTGTGATCTTTCTGCCTCAGCCCCCCAGAGTTCTGGGATGGTAGGAGTACACCGCCGCCTTGCCCAGAGAGTCACTTTCTTATGGTCCTCGGGAAACTGCAGATCCACCTGGGAAACCAAGTCATCCTTGAGAACAGTTTACAAAAGGAATACAGCAAAACCCAGCAGCGCCATGTGAGGCTCTGTGACGGTGGAGGCAATAGCAGAGATGAGGGGAGGCAAGCAGGCCACAGCCCTACAGCAGGACGCACAGGGGTTTCCAGGCAACAGTCGCTCAGCGTCACAGGGAATTAGCAGGTTGCGCTCACAGACACAGGTCATGGACTGCAGGGACGGTGTGCGGGACCAGTTTCTCCACAGAACCGAGGAGCACACGAAATGTGGGCTGCACTGGCGGAGAAGCCCCACAGCCTGGTGCCCCATCCTGCCAGTCTCTTTTCAGTTCGGCACTCCTCACTCACCAAATGGATGCCCACGGGCAGCATGGACTTTTCTCTTCCCCTCAGACCTTGACCAGTCAGCAAGTCCTACTAATTCCAAGTTCAAAAACCTCTCAGACTCACTATCTCACCTAATTCATGGTCAACATTTTAGGGGACCCCAGTCACCCAGGAAATACCACGAAGAATCAACAACTGGGATCTCATCTTATTAAAAACCTTTGGCACAGCAAAAGAAATCACCAACAGAATGAAAAGACAAACCACAGAGCGGGAAAAAAATTTTGCCAGCTGTTCCTCAAAGGACTAATACCTAGAATATATAAAGAGCTCGAAAAAATCAGACCCCCCCAAATTTAAAAGCCCAATCCAAAAATGGGCAGCTGAAATGAACAGACACTTCTCAGATGAAGAAGTAGCAATGGCAAATAAACATATGAAAAAATGTTCAACATCACTGGTCATTCAAGAGATGCAAATTAAAACAACACTGAGATTCCATCCCACTCCAGAAAGAAAGGCTATTATCAAGAAATCAGCCAATAACAAATGGTGTGGGGCTGTGGGGCAAAAGGAACCCTTCTCCACTGTTGGTGGGAATGTAGACTGGTGCAACCACTGTGGAAATCAGTGTGGAGCTGCCTCAAAAAACTGGGACTAGAGGTTTCATTTGACCTAGCTGTTCCCCTTCTTGGTATCCTCCCAAAATAATTAAAAGCACCATACCACAGGGATATACGCACACCCATGTTTATAGTGGCACAGTCTGTAATAGCTAAATCTTGGAAACAGTCAAATGGCCATCAACTGATGAATGGATAAAGATGTGGTTTTTCTATATAATGGAGTACTACTCTGCCATAAAGAATGATAAGCTTGAGATATTTCTAGGTAAATGGATGCATCTCAAGACCATACTCTTAAGTGAAATAAATCAGACACACATGTTTAAATAACTACTTTGTTTCTCTGATGTGAGAAACTGAAAGTGTAAATAAGGACTAAAAATGTATTATATTGGGAAAGGGAAGAAATTGTTCAAATGGGAAGAGGAACATGGGAGGGGTAGGAGAAAGGAACAGAGGGACAAGAAAAAGTAGAAGAAAGGAATGGAAACAAAGCTTTTGTAAATAAGGAGAGGGGAGAGATAGAAGGGAGGGGAGGGAAATGGGGAAAAAAAGCAGCAGAAAGCTATATCATGTGCAGGGAGGAACTCCCTATGATGAATGTTATCATTATGTATATCTAAAATATACCACTACGATCCCTGCCACCAAAAAAAAAAAAAAAAAGTACCACTAAAATAAAAAACAAAAAAACATTTTAGGGGAAAAGTCTGGGCTCAGGCTCATGGCCCAACCCTAACACTGTTCCAGCTCGACCTGACAGCTGCTGCTCACGCTTCTCAGAACCATCTGTACAGGCTGCCCATCTGTGAAGGCCGGCACCAACCTTGGGAATCTTCTGTGCTGCTCCTACCCAGCAGGCCACTACTCGCAGCTCCTCAGTCAGAACACGGCCATGGCTGAGGAATATTCCACTGGCTTTCTCATGAAAGAGCCCTTGTTTATGGCCAAAGAGTCAAACAGAAAAAACTCTGTTTCAGTTGGGCAGGGAGCCCGTTTCCCTCCCTTTCTTGCTCCAACTCCTATTATTTCAGGACAGCTGGGTGTGCAGCCTGCTGTGCACGATTTGGCATCTGTGGGCAAGTCACTTAGAAACTCTGGCTGTTTCCTCAATCATGAGACAACTGTGGCTGTGCTACTGCCTCCCTGGATGACAGGTGAGGACCGGCTAAGTAGGCACGAAGCACAAAGGGCCCACAGTGCAGGGAAACCTTGTTCTTCTGTCTTGCTGCCCAGCTGATGGGCTCTGTGGCAGTTCATGTCCACTGTCAGAAACACTGCTCAAAGCTCCAGGACATATCTTTACTCATAAAGCACGCAGTTGGGAAAGGTAGCATTTTATTGTGCTGTCTCTGCCCTGAATGTAAAGGGTGGATTTGTGAGAAGGCAGCATGCACGGGAGCTCTGCAGAGAATCATGGCCTTAGTCAAGAGGGGAGAGGGGACTTGGAAATAGATTTCCCAAAATGGTAATGTGCCCATTTCTAGGACACCAAAAGCCTTCTGTCTCCAGCTCCTCCTGGTCATTATTCTCCCTTTAGGGAGATGTGGTCCCTTTAGGAGACAGTGGAGGCTACATCACAATACAGTGCTGCACGGGAGAGGGAGCACGCAGCCTCTTGCCCAGGAGGGCAGCACAATGAAGGTGACACAGGTCTTGTTGGCCTTGAGCCTGTGGGCCCCCTGGGTCTGGTCACCCTCTCCCTTTCAGACAAATGAGTAGGGTATTTTGTGGCTATGGAAGAAAACAAGTGAACCCAAGGAACTCAAACAACTTCTAATTCATCAGCACCATGACTGCCGACTGTGCTACACAGCCCTGTTCCCCTGGAGCAGAGGTGGCAAACCTGTGTCACTCGCGCCACAGTGGGCATGATGAGCACTCTCTGCAGTGACCTCACAAGTTGTACGAGTTGTTTTCTCTAAACTAAAACCTCAATAGTCAGGTTTAAATGCAGTGTTGGCCTTTGCGACAAATAAGTAGGTTCAGGGTTGCAGTTTGGGCACTCACTACCCTAGAGCGAAGAAATAATACAAGGAACCAGCAGGTTCAAACTGGGCAAGCTTAAAGTGTAAAGAAATGACACAGAGAAGGTGGCCTGCGGGCTCATTTTAGTTACTGCCTACGTGATCTGTGGAGACAACTGGTCTTTGAGACCATACCATTCACTCTCTATCAAAACAGTTTGTCCCTGAAGCATCAACCACACAGTCTCACAGGGACATCAGAACTCTGGCATGGTGGATGGACAGAACTGTGACAAAGTACAATAACTGACAATTGTACATTCCAGCTGGTGGTCTGTGGGCATTCACTGTAAAATTCCTGTTCGTTCACTGTGAAGTTTCCATGTTTTAATTTCTCTGAATGAAACAGGAGTGGAGGGGTGCTCATTTGGGATGACCAGTGACTGAAAACACCTTTTCATCCTCTCCACCCAACTCTTAGATGGGCACCAAGGCAAGAGGCAAGGTACCAAGCGGAGCAGTCACATTTGCCAAGGCTGCCTGCCCACATCAGGCCCAGAACTGGTGGGCCTGATATAAAGGCCCCCTGACCCAGGCCTCCACCCTCCTCCCTTCGGGACAGAGGTCCTCATTTACACGCAAGCCCGAGAAGTAGCTGCGAGCTTCAGCTTCCCCAGCTGCTTCCCATCTTTCAAATTAGAACCTCGGGGCTGCACTCACGACTTTTGCTCTATAAACAATGCCCAGGTGATTCTGGCGTCCTAGGCTCTCACGGTGACAAAGCGACGGCCGCTGAGCGGCCCTGGGACCCAACTCTTCCCAGCTCCGGGGCGGCAGGAAGCCCGGCCCGAGGCTGGGACAGCGCCCGCTGCTCCGGGGCCGCCGGGGTCCCCGCGGGGTCGGCAGCCTGTCGCGCTCGGGGAGCCTCCTCCCGCTCTCCCCCGACAGCCTTCGCGACGGAAAGTGGCGGACCGAGCACGCGGCGGGGCGGGGGCGCCCTACCGGCCCCGACCTTGGGCGCAGGACGGCTCGCAACCCTGAGGAGGCTGAAGCCGCAGCCCGCCTCTCGCGGAGTCCCGGGTGACAGTCCCGCCTCGCTGCCCGCCTGGGTCGCCCTTTACCTCGAGGACACCGGCCTGGGGCGACGAATAGAGACCGACGCTGCGGGAGCACTAAGGAGGACAGCTGAGGAAAAGCGCCTCAGAGCAGCGCCGAGCTAGGTGTTTACAGTCTCTGGTCCCGAGCCCGCAGGAGTTTGCAATTTTGTGAGCCTAGAGGCCCCTGGGATTTGTAGTCCGCCAAGGTGCGCAGAGCCTTCTGGGACTTGTAGTCGGCCAGGGTGGGCGGACGCCGCCAGAACTGCAGTCAGTCCATCTTCCCAGGGGCCTCCGAGATTGCGGGCTTCAGTCCTCCCAGAGGCCTCTGGTAGTGGGAGAGGGCACCATCTGCAACACTAATTCTAGGTGTCTTTTGGTGGAATTTTTTGGCTGTTCTATGTACACGATCATGTCATGTGCAAGTAACAATTATTTGAGTTCTTCCTACCCTATATGTCTCCTTTTTAATTTCTTTCTCTTGGCTGATTGCTCTGATGGTTCAAGTACAGTACTACAATGAACAGGAGTAGTGACAGTGGACAACCTTGTCTTCATTCTGGTCTTAGAAGAAAAGATTTTACTTCTCCTTCTTTAAATATGATGTTGGCAGTAGGTTTGTCACAAATTACATGCTTCAGATAAAGTCCTTCGGTTCCTATTTTCTTCAGGGTTTTTACCCTAAATGGATGTCAGATATTGTCAAAGGCCTTTTCTGTGGGAGAACTGACCACTGCCTGGACACCCTCCTTGGACAGGACAGCTGAACGCTTGTGCCTATCTTCTTGGTCTTGGCACCAAGCGCCTTTGACTGCCGATGCAGAGCTTAATCTGTACCCTTTCATTGTCACAAGTCACAATAGTGGCTGCAATGACTTTTCTAATTTCTGAGACCCTGCAGCAACTAACTGAACCTGAGAGGGGTCTTGGGAACCACCAGCACTACCTGCCACCCCACCAGGGACTGTGTCGATTCCCAGCAGAAGCCCAATCATACTTGCCCCTAACCTGAGACCCATAGAGTCCACACTGCTGCCTGGAGTTTGCCACCATCCAGAGCCACTGAGAGGTCTCCATGGCTGACACGGGTGAGCTGTTATTTGCTGCGCATCAATAAACCCAATTCTCTTCTGGACTCCAGTGGTCAGCACAGAATGGATGAGGCAGAGGGGCAGGTGGCTGAGGACCATCAGTGACAGGGGCTAGTCGGGGCTTGGATGCAGACACCAGTGGCAGCCACAAGATTGCTTTATTGTACATCAGGTCCCCAACCTGGGTGGGGGGTTTGGGCCCCTCTCTAGCGGGACACAGCACATAGCTGGTAGGGAGAAGGAGCAACCAGGAAGGAAAAGACATGTTGATCACTGGGCCGGGGCTGTCCCTTGGGCACCGAGAAGCTGAAGTGCTGCAGCAGGCAGGTGAAGAAGAGGAAGAGCTCCATGCGGGCCAGGGGCTCCCCGAGGCAGGCGCGGCGGCCTGTGGGTGCAGCGGGGGCTCAGTCTGGGTCTGGGCTCCTCCCATCCAAGGCACCCTGGAAAGGGGGACGGGGAGCTGGGCACCTGACAAGCACCTGCTGAGAATGGCATGAAGGCCTCGTGCTTCACGAAGTGGCCCTCGGCGTCCAGGAAGTGTCCGGGGTGGAAGTGGAAGGGCTTCTCCCACACGGTCTCATCCTTCAGCACGGATGACAGGTTTATGGTCAGCACTGTCCCCTGGCAGGACACACCTGGTATGAATGTGAACTGGAATGGGGGACACCAGGAACCCTGCCACTAAGCACTCATGGGTAGACTCTACCTGGCACACACCTGGACCCCCCTAGTTAACCTGTAGCCCGAGAAGCTCTCAGCACTTGTTTGATCTCATGTCGGGATAAGAGTCAAGCTTCCCATGGTGTTCACACTGGCACCTGTCCCTTCATACAGTGGTTCCTCCATGGCTTGGTTTAGTTTATGGACCACTATCCATAAACTAATGGGAGCTCTGTGGGAAAAGGGTGGTACTCTCTGCACTCGGCATCGCACTATGAAACCCAGGATCAGGTGGCCCGGATGCTGCCTAGTCTCACCTGGTAGTGGCCATGCTGGGCAAGGAGGGCCCCGGGCTTACCTTGGGGATGAGGAATCCCCGCACTTCAATATCACGGGTTGCCACATGGGGCAGATTAATTGGGACGATGTCCCCAAAGCGCTGCACCTCGTGAATCACAGCGTTGGTGAAGGGCATGCGGGCCTGGTCCCCCATCTCGGGCCGCCGCCCCTGCCCTATCACTTCATCGATCTCCTGTTGGACGCGGCCTGGACAGACAAGCATCCCCACAGCAGGTCAGTGTAGGGGGCTGTGCGCTGACCCTCTGCACCCCTGTGTTAAGGGCTGAGTCCAGGTGAGGAGGGTGTCAGCTTACAGAAGCCTGGGCCAAGCCTATGACTGGAGCCATGGGTGTCCCAACTAAGCTCGGGGACCCTGTTGCTCCTTTTCCTCCCTGGACCTCCCATCCATCCCCAACTGTGCTCACGCTGCACATCTGGGTGCAGGATCATGAGGAGCAGGGCCCAGGCCAGCGTGGTGGACGTTGTCACCATCCCTGCCGTGAACAGGTCAGCCACCACCATGAGCAGGTTTCCATCATTGAAGCTGCTCTCGGGGTTCCCCTTGGCCTGGTCCAAGCAGAGAGGGTGGGCTCAGGGGGAAGAGGGAGGATGCCCCCAAATGACCCCTATCTCTAGCCATACACCCAGGTGTTGGGTCCTGGGAGGTACCAAGGCCCCACCGTATCTCACCCCTCATGAGACCCTCAACTCACCGCCCCTAATCATTTCCTAAAAGCAACTTCTCACCTTCTCGACCTCAGCCAGGAAGGCATCAGTCAGGTCTCGGGGTGGCTGATCCGGGTCCCGGGTTGTCCTGTGCTCTGTCACCAGATCATCCATGAGGGCCAAGAAGGCCTTCTGTGCGGGGAGCACCTTGGGAGCTACACCTGGGATGTGCAGGAGCACCGGGAATGCATTCACCACCTGTGACAGGCAGAGGAGGCTGGGTCTTTCCTGGGGTAATTGCTCACCTGGAGCAGCCTCAGTTCCCAGGTCTGCTGTATCCTCCTGCCTGTTCCACTGTGCTCCTTCCCCTGTGCCAGCCTCATTTCTCTCCTGGCCCTGGGCTGCCCAAAGGAACATCTACCACCGAAATCTCATGGGCCTGTGTGGCTCCCCACATGGACAACAGGCACAGACTCTGACTCTCTCTGGAGCCCTGGCCTTGGGCCACTTCTCCCTTTAGTGTCTCTGAGATTTTCTTACCTGAGACGTATACTCCTCAGTGGCCGCTCCCGAGCCCCTCTTCCTGTCTGCCCTATATGCAAATTCTCAATGGAGGCCCCCGGGCGGGGAGCTGTCCCTGCAGACAGTCATTTGGGCCCCTCACCTGGGGCATCAGCTTAAGGCTCTCCTTCATCATTTCCTCCAGCAGATCCAACATCCTACTCAAGAGCGGGTCATCGTACTCGAAGCGGTGGGCGTAGATGAGGGAGGCGATCACGTTGCACACTGCTTTGCTCAGGAGGGCGCTGGGGCTAAAGGGGCGCCCTGGGAGCAGGGATGTTAGCCAGTCAGTTCCTACTGTCTCCTGTTCCCCCGCTACCTGTCCCTTGCTTGTGCCCCTTAGCCCATCACTCACCGTCCTGGTTGGTGAAGGCATCACAGAGGCAGGTGGCCTCCTCGGTCACCCACTGCTCCAGCGACTTCTTGCCCAGGCCGAAGTTGCGCAGGGTGGACACAGAGAAGCGCCTCAGCTCACGCCAGGCTGGTCCGTAGGGTGCCAGGATCACCCCTGGTATAGTGTGGGCAGACACGCATGACTAGGCATGTCTGGCTGTGTCCTTCATGCCTCCCCATCATTCCTATCAACGGTACAGGCCGAATCCTGAGACTACACACTCAGCCTCCATCACTTGGCTAAGGTGCCATTTTCAGTCCACACTCCACAGAATTTGCTGGCTTTTCCTCACGTCCCTTGACCCTGTCACTCTTTCCCCTATTAGGCCCTGTTCTTCCTTTGGTCACTGTCTGTTAATTCCTACCCTGATGCTCTTTTTTTCTTTGGTTTTTATTTTTGCTTTTGTTTTTAGATTTTGGGTTTTTGTTGTTCTTGTTTTGTTCAGTCTGGATCTCATTCTAGAGCCCAGGCTAGCCTTGAACTTGCAGCAATCTTCCTGCCTCAGCCTCCCAAGTGCTGGGATTACAGGCCATGTGCCACAACACCTGGCTTCTTCTTTTCTTTTCTTTTTTTTTTTTCTTTTTTTGAGATAGGGTCTCACTATGTAGATCAGGATAGTCTTGAACTCACTACATATCCCAGGCTGGTCTTGAACTCTTGGCAATCTTCTGCCGCAGAGTCCCGAGTGCTGGGATTAAAGGCATAAACCACCATGCCTGGTTCCCACCCTGATGCTTTCTCTGCCCCACCACCCTTTGCCTTGGGATTGTGGTCCAAAGCCCATGTGCTCCTGGATGGGCATCGGTGGCCGGTCTGCGGTGTCCTCGCTGTGGTTCACCAGCACCTCACGCACAGTCGCCAGTCCATTCACCACAACCACCGGATTCCAGGCCAGCTGCAGGCTGAACACATCCCCGAAGCGGCACCGAAGCTGCAGGCGGAGGGGCAGGGTGCTCACTGAATCAAGGTCTCCACTGGGCCACAAGACCCAGTCTCAGTGCAGGACCCGGTCTCATTGCACAAGCCACGTAGAGCAGTGTAACAATGAGACTTGGGGCCTATTTCCCTTTTCTTTGTGGCAGTGGGGATGGCAGTGTCACAGCCTGCTCATGTTGGGCAAATGCTCTACTCCTAAGCACTACCCCAGCCTGATCTAGAGTCTTGATTTGAGGGTCACATTCTCTAGGATCAAGGAATCCTACACATCCAGATCCCACTGCCCAGCCATGACCTGCAAAGTCACGGCAAAACCGTGAGTAGGGTCCTTTGGAAACCCATTTTACAGATGAGGAATCTCAGGTTTATAGATGTGAGGGCCATCTCACAGCAGCAAAAGATTTGAGGCAGGACTTGGCACCTCTCTCAACCCTGATTTCCTGATAGAAATGCCACTCAGGTCCCTGGCCCTGCTCTCCCCATCGGAAGGGACTCGGGGCCTATGGAACATCTGTCTTGTCCACCAGATGCCAACCTGCCACCATACCTCACTCTACTTTCCCGCCTTTGTCCTGCCGTATCTTTGCCATTAGAAAGTCCAAAGTGTCCTCAGGCCCTGCAGTGCCCTCCCCCGGGAAGCTTCCCCACTTGCTTCCTCTTGGGGCCCAGGTCCCCGTGCTGTCTATGGCTCTACCCGCCACCCACTGTCTGCAGCTGGGGGGGTCACCACGACTTCTGCTTTTACCATTACCACCTGCCTCACCTTGGAGAAGTAGTTTGGCATGTTCTGGAAGTCCACCTGCAGCAGGTTGCCCAGCCCGGGCAACGGCACGGGGCCTGGCGGGTAGCGAGCAGCCCAGCGTTGGCGCCGGTGCATCAGGTCCACCAGGAGCAGGAAGACGGCCACGGCCACCGCCACAGGCAACAGTGCCTCCCCGGTGAGCAGTCCCATGGCTGCCTCACCGACCACTGGATTCCTCTGGGTACAGCTGATGGGCCTCACGCTCCACACACCTGGAACAGGCAGCACTCTCACCACACCTGGGCACCGGACCAACATCCCTTATGAAGGAGGTGAGGCTGCCCCTTGCCCTCTGCCAGGAGCCAAGCCGCAGCAGCGGGTACGGGGAGGGGCCAGGGCAGGGGAGCTACACAGGTCGCTGCCCTTCCTCCTTGTCTGGGTGCCAACCAGGGGAGGGAGGAGGAGGTGATCTGACGGAGACACACTGTCCCAGTGTCTGTTATACTCCACAGCCGAGTCAAGTTCCCCTAAGAGGCATGGTGTGACTCGACCCTGCCAGCCACCTCTCTCAAGCCCACACCCTCTGATGTGGCACAAAGTCTCCCCCAGAGCTTGTCCTTGTCCTTGTCTCACCTCACCTGGCTGCTCTTGAGGGGTGTCTGCCTCGCATATTTGTCATCCACAAAGGGAGGGAGGCCCTGGATATCAGAAGCCCCACGGGAGCAGAACATGGGAGGAGGTTCTCCACCTGTTTGTAGTTACGTAGTTGCTATAATGATATACCCAAGGCAGGCTGCATTACAAACAAAGAGATGTATTTCGGGGCTCTGAAGGTTCAAGGGCTCCCATCTGGTGATGGTTGTCTTGCTGGCAGAACCCTGATGTGTCACATGGCAGGAGACAGGGAGCCTGGGTGTCTGGCCTCTCTGCCTCCTCCTAGAAAGCCACCAGGGTTCAATCAAAGGGCTCCACTCTACAGCCTCGTCTAGTGCTGATCATTTCCACCTTTATCACCACAGTCAGATTAAGTTTCCGCCCCCTTAGTACATCACAACGGGGTTAAATTTTAGCAAGCAAGGCTGTGGGGTGGATGCTCAACATATCCAAGAAATAGCACCACCAGTCCTTTCAACGCATACCGCACACGTGACACTCAGATCTAACCTCACAGGCACCATGAGTGCATACACAGACATCCATCCACATGCACAACACACCCACACTGACTCAGGGTCCTACCGAGCCACATACTCAGACAGCATCCACACACAGAGTCCACTCAGGCACACATATTCCCTGCACCTCATACGTGCACCCTGAGCCCTGACAGCCCTGTTCTCGGGGTGCCCAAGATTGCTGAAGGGGACCTCTCCTGTCAGGAGACTTCTCCTATGAGGCTTGAAGCCCACACCTGGCCCTCTACTCACCCAAATTCTGGGCTCCGTTCTGACCCTGGCAAGTTAAATTCTGGGTGCTTGGTGACAGCAGGGTTGTTCTAAGCTCACCGGTTCCCACACCCACCAATTGGTGGTGCCCAGAAGGCCCTTCCCTTGCCTGTACACTCCTGCAGCCATGTCCACAGGATATTGCCATCCACTGCTGTCTGGCCCTGCAGGCTTCTGATTAGAAGCCGACACTAATGTCACTGACAATCTTATGTTCATGATGAGCTGCTTCTTTTGCTTTCAAAATTCTGCCTGTTGACAACTGGATTATGGCGGGCTCAGTGGTACCTGAACTGTGGGATCCAGGCTAAGTGAGGCTCTGAGTACTAAAGGGCAAACTCAGTTACAGACCTCTTAGAATTTAACCTACACAGAGTTCCTTGACCCTGTGTTTTATCATAGCTGATGAGTCCTGGGTGATAGAGGGTGCCTATTTTGGAAGCAAAAGTTCCTTCCAGCAAGGACCCGATAAAGCGTGCCTGTTTTTGCATTTTGATGTCCTTTGTGGTGGAGAACATGCAGGAAGGCCTAGTGGCTACAGCCCCAGTTCTGAATCACAAATTTTGTCCATGCTTCTTCCCAGCCTCTGACACCCACAAGATTCAGAACTATGAATGAGAAAGAACCCAATAAATCCTCAAGTTGCTACTTCTATAGGTACAGTGCCTTCTTTCAGCTGCCCAGAGAAACGCCATTAGTCTGCATTCACTGTATCTGCTGACAGGTACAAGAATACTACTTCC